>JALDNG010000024.1:3907500-4155000 GCA_024349245.1 Neodontobutis hainanensis
TCCGGTTTTATTACCTCGAGTGGTGACTGTATCCAGAGTCCCCCTTTGTTGTCTCGGCAAGCAAACCATTCATTAATCAAATGGTTGGAACCACAGATGTAATTGAAGTTTAAGTGCGATGGTTGAATCTGGGGGGCCTTGGCTGTTGAGAGGCAAACTCCCTCAGGTCTTAGCAACTGAACAGTGGAAAGCACCTTTTCAGGTGAAGTCATAAAAGCTGTTTTGTGGTGCAGACGAGGCTAGGGGAAGTAGGAGTGCTGTTGGAATGAACTGGAAAGTAGTTAGTTAAACAGAGAGCCAGATGACAGTTATTATTGCCTGATTGGCTCGATAATGTGTTAACACCGGTGTTTAGAGGTGAGCCAAAGTGGGTATCCTGGTTTTGGAAATAGGTTGAATAAGAAGCAAACTTTTGAGATGTGGCAAAAGAACAAATGTCCATTATTCATTTAGTTGCATTGTGTAATGCACAATTGCTGAACAAAATATGTATTTACTGAGCACTGGTGGAGGAGTAGCACACTCATGTTTTTTAGATAGCAAATGCACTTATACAAAAGTCTGTTTTTCCCTTTCAGAGTTGACAAATGTAAACAATTAAAAACTTTGTGTGAAATACAGAAAGCAAATTCAATTTCTTAGTTTTTATAAACAATTTCAAGCTCAGTACTGAATGGAGAAAAAAGTACTTAACAAGATTAGTTAGTGTTTGATACATTCATAAGTTGTAAGGCAAAGGATGCATATTATCTGCTTATTGTTCCCTTGATGAGTTTCTATTTTTATAGGTTAACCGGCAATTTTAGTGTTACCTTTTATTCTGTGAATCCAGGTGAGAATAAAAGCAGCAGCCAGACAAATGAGGGAGGTAAAAAAGATAAAAGCATGCGTAAAAGTTGGCTTATGGAGCAGTAAACCTGGAGGCAGTGGCCCGACTGCTTCAGTGCAACCCGATCCGCTCTGTGTGACAGCTGCTGACAACGCTAAGGTGTGGACTTGTGAAAGCACCCCCAAACATCATGTCTCTCTGTGTTGTGGCGCTGTCTGGGGTTCAGGGATGGCAGGCTTGTCCACAAATGTCACAAGGCAAATGATACAAGCAAAATAGTTTTGTGCAGATCAAATTGCATTCCAACGTGCTTCCTCAATGCCAGGATGAGGTATCTGGTCTGTGGTGCCTGCTGTCAATCACTGACGGCACTCGCAGTTAGTCATACACTGGAATGTGAAGTCACGGTTAGCTGACCCATATCCACATTAACGCTGCTGTCACTGCTAGAACAGACCCCGCTCTTTGTCTGAAATGAAAAGGCAAGCATATTTAGCTGGTATGCTGAATTTTTGTGTAATTAAATAAATGTATTTACCTTAAAGATACAGCTCAAATGCATTTGGCTTGATCTTATTATACACAGTATTTTACACATTCTGCAGACTTTTAATAATCTTTCTTTTACTTTGTCTGCATCATAAACGGTGGGTTCAAATAAGTTACATAAATGTTTTTTCTATATAATTAAATTGTATTTAAGTTAACTTTAAACTTTAAACAAAACTTTAAAGCATTGCCATAGTTCTCATGCTTAACATCTACTCTACAGCTGCAGTAAACAGTAGAAGTGGTTTATCCACCAGTTCCCTACATTTTAGGGACTCAAATACAATATTCACATGACAGCTAATATTCAAGCATTTCTAGTTTGGATTTCATAGGCCTCGTATGGAGCAATTATTATATGATACACACTAGACCTCTCCATTTGTATAGAATAACCGTATGCTACTTAAACACTTACTAGTTTGCTGTCTTAAAATTCTCTGCAGGATGTTGGTTAAATAAATCACCTCAAATATTAAAATAAATAAGCGTAAAAATGGCTCAAGAGATTCAATCAACATTGTCTTTATGAGCAGTCACATAAACATCCTGTATATTACACAGTATATGGTTCAATATAGTGGGGGCTCGTCCGGTTGCAGAGGCAGCTTGTTTGGACACTGCAGTGGTTTGTTGATATAGATGTACAGTCTCTGTTGTGCATGGGGAGCAGATGGCACTACCGTTGACCTCTCCATGCGTCTTCCTGTCCCACAGCTGAACCACAGCATGAGGGGGCCCTTATCTGGTCAAACTGGGCGGTGGGGAGAGGAACACTTTGAAGGCACGCTTGTGTGGCGATGCAATCAGGCAGTCTGCTGTAGGGCCGCAAACACCCAGCCCTCATCCAACCCCTCCTGCCCACCAGCCCACTTTGCCCTTTTCCCTGTTGCTGGAACACATACAGAGATGCTTACAGTGCTTTCAGGCACAAGAGGTGAGCTCTGGGAGCGGGGGCGATAAATATCACATAGTGTTCCTCCTTTTCCTCAATCAGAAATTACATCTCTGATTAAACACTTACCCAAACCCAAGGGCTTGATTGCAAATTTTCCACCCTGGACAGAAAAATAAATAGAGATTATCTATAGAGACAGTGAAATCCCAAAGGTCCCTCCAAACTTAACCCTCAGCACAGAGGACACGGATACAGCCAACAGATAGCAAACCCACAAAATCAAGGCTTTTGCATAAATTCAGCTGCATTTACTCCAGCTTTTACACAAAGAAATATGCATACTTTTATGTATGCTGTCAGAAGTGGTTTACGTACAAATATGGGTGTGTCACTTTTCTAAAAAGGCTTATTGTGCATAATGTGTGTGGCTTTGTTTAGCTGCTACGGTAGGAAAAATGTCTCTTATAAGCTGTCAGTCAGGTGTCATTGATGTTTCAGTCAGAAAACCTCCTGGGCCGAAGAAAGCTACTGCTCCTACTTCAAATGTGGTTGTTATATAAAGAACATTTGCATGTTAGCAGAAATGTATACCAGCTCTCACAGATTTTTCCAATTATTTCTCATCATATAAAAGACATAATTTCATCTCGCTAACCACTTTGATGCTTTCATCTTCAGCTAATATGTTCCACACTAGCATTGTAACAACACTCAAGCACTCAGAGATATTGATTTGGATTAGGCTCTGTCACGTTCGGGGATTGCGTAAATGAGGCCTCTTTTTTCCTTTATGCTCCCCTCACTCATTTTGGTTCCCCCTTCCTGCCTGTCACATCTCCATGCTGCCTTCTTGCAGGCCTTTGATGTGCCTGCTTTAATTTAGGGCTTAATGGAATCTGTGGCACTGCTGTGCCTATCGGTGGCAGGATCACAGATCCCGGGGTTCAGTACGGCATGTCTCCATTCTGGTGAGTGGGTGTCAAGATAGCCGTGAAACAATGGAGGAGGGCCTGTAGCCATAGGAGACGCACTGCATTTGCAACCCACAGACAAAAGTATCGGAAGCCCCAGTCAAACCCACTGCCATAGTTTAACTGGAGGAAGTCCTGTGTGTAGTGGCCATACAAACAACTGTTGACCCAACGCAAACAGTACTGAACTTAAAGAGTTCAGTACTTACAAGATTTTTGTATATTTTGTACTGGTTTTGCATACTTGTAATGTAATAGATTTGGAACCGAGGTAGACTGTAGTTATATATTTTAGTATTGTACAGAGTATTGTACATGTTGGACTACATTTGAATAGGGCTCTGAACCTGGAACAGGATGCACCGTTCCAGCATCCCACACACCAGCAGTATAGTGCAGCAGTACAATAGACCTTGGGGGCCTGCTATAGGGTCTTCACACAGGCTCCTTCACCTGGACCAATCCGAATTCATAGATATTCACTGAACAACAACATTAGATTATTTCTAAGCAGCACAAAAATTATACATTATCTCGTATCCTGACTAATTTTATCCAATCACAAGTTACAACTCAGCTAATAGACTGTACTGTGTTCACCACCTTCAAACAATGGTGGAGCAGCTTTGAACTTTTTCCTATGTAACAAATACTTGATTGTATACAATGCTAAATGGAAACATGGCAAAAGTCTGATAAGCCATCTTTTGTAGGCATTTTGAACTGCCTCAAAAGTAATGTCTTAGTGAAACTGTCATTACCTTTATAAGTGAGCATCTGAAATTGTTGGCTAACTCTCTACCGTTGCCCTCTTTCAATTCAGACACAAGTATGGTATAATCATTCAGGCCATAATTCAGACCATCAGCTTTTAAATGTGGATGTTTTAACAGTGCAACTGAACCGAGAAGAGATGTCAGGGATTACGTACACCACAGTCCAGACTGCAACTTCCAATCCACGTGGGCTGTAAATCAAAGCAGGTGGTTTCCTCCCCAAAAAACTCTCCACTGGATAGACTGCTCTGGGGCAGTGGGTTATGAGCGAGCCACAATAAAAGTACGACCATAAATCAATTCTTCATCCCTATCAAAGACATATTTCAAATGGTGTATGTAGCGTTTAACTAGCATTCTAGTAAAAAAAAGAAGAAGGAAGTTCCACAGGATCTGAGGCCTGATGTGAATCCGCCCTCAGCCATGCTTTCGTACACTATTCAAAGACACCGGCGGTCATGTTGAGACAGTGCACTCACAGGGAAATCCCCCAGCGCAGGAGCCTTTATCTCTCCTCACATGCTTAGCTTAATGAACTCTGCTGCGTGTAACGGCACATACAGGAGCCTGGTTGGAGGTGTGTTGTGCTGTCTTTTATCCACTGTTGTATTTGATGTGTGCCTGCCAGATCATTATATTGCAGGGAGAGTTGTTTATGTCTTTGAGCTCCCGCCTTTTGAAAGCACATATGCAGCTTTATTCCATTATAAAGCACAATTTGCATCATGAAAAAGCCAGTTTGTAAGCAAAAAGGCACTATTAACTACAAAAAAGATTTACGGCGTGGTAAAGCTACCAGTAGTCAAAACAGTAGTGCGTATTTGTTCTCTGTCACTATAATGAAAAGAAAGGGACTTGGAACTGTTGTTGGAGCCACAGATACAAAAAACACTGAAATATCATCAGTTCTACAATAGAGTTTGTTAACATAAGAGCAGGACTCTCTTTTGCTTTAACCTTTTCTACAGTGAAGTAGGTTATATTGTGGTGTTACAATACAGTTTGCTTGTTCAAGTAAATGCTGTTTTATTGAGTTAACAATGCTTGCACCTGAAGTTTGGAGCTTATTTCACTTTAAATGTGATTAACAATATGTATGGATGGAGTTACAATATAATTTTTTTCTTAATTTTGGGGGAAAATAACCTTAGAAAATTGTGATAGTAATCGTCTGTGAGAAAACAAGAGCTCAAGACGTCATCTATTTATTATAAAAGCTAAGAATGTTTAGCACATACTGACGACCTTTAACCAATCCCATCCTTGCATAGAAGGGACTCTCAAATAAAGCCAGGCATGCACTGTGCTGGGCCAACCGGCTATCAGATGGTCGGATAAAATTCTGAAATGTCACAAATAATACATACTGATGGCACAGTGGTTAGCACTGTCACCTCACAGCAAGAAGGGCCAGAGTTTGATTTCCAGGCCAGACACGGGGCCTTTATGTGTGGAGTTTGCATGTTCTCCTCCGTGCTTGGGTGGGTTTTCTCCAGGTACTCCGGTTTCTCCCACAAACATCAAAACATGCTATAGTCTCCATTTAGTGACATGAGTCACTAAATACCCGGGCGCACCCTTGTGGTGGCTGCTAACAATAAATTTAATAAAATGTGAGCACATAAATTGTGAGCTTTGGCTTTCGTTGTGTGTGATTTACTCGTACAGTGTGAGTTTGACTTCTATTTGGAACACTCTTAAATCACACAGTGCATGCCCGGTTTAAGGGACGCTCCCATTGGCTGGTCTACAAGGGTTGTCAACATTCAATCAATGGGAACGTGTCTATTCCAGCACTGGAAACATCTGCTTACACAGTGAAATAATAAAATGAAAGACAGCGGGATCACATCTGGCAAATTGGTTCAGTTTTTATAAAAGCAGGTATGTAACTCTGCTGAGGATGTTATTGCAGTAATGTAGTATTGAGTTGAAGTAAACATGTAGAACACAACTTAATCGGTTGTTCTTGAAAAGAGATCAGGAATGCTGAAGTCATACATTCTTAACAAGGCAAAAGAAAATTTAAATTTGTCTCTGTTGAACCAATATTAATTAAACACTTGCACAAATATGATCAAAATTATTCTTCCAGTCTGGTCCCCATCTAAGCAATTTGTGACCAAAATATTAATAAAGGCTCATTTTGATTCCTGAATTGTAAATGAAGACAGAAACGCTGTTTAACATGAACTGAGTTTCCTTGGACACAGAAATAAGATCTTGCTAAACATTTCTGAAAAATTTGCTCATACAGGTTTGGTATTTTTCAACAAGCTTTGGTCAACAAATTAAATAATTTTTACCAGTCAAAGCAATTAATGGTCTGAAACATCTTTCATTCCTGCAGGGCTTAGATTAAAACATTCTACTGAAGCCCATCAAGAAAAAAACCCCTCTGTATTATTACTTGCTCCTGCATTTATTTGATGTCTGACAACTCCTCATACAAAGACATATATTACACTTGACTTCACTGTAGTTCAAAGTAAGAGATGTTTTTCCCCCCTCTCTTAACAGTGGTTTGAATAGTCCTCATGCAGATCAAAACAGAAAACTTTAATCTTAACTTTGGTCCGACTCAAATTCGAATACACCCGCAGGCGCATAAACAGGCTGCTCTTTATTTGTGTAATGTACCTTTTTGTGTGTGCTGCATCCTCTGGTGCTACAGTGAGCCCCACTTCCTCTCTGACTGGATAGACACAGTGATATTTCATAGTATGACGATAAAGGCACATGGTCAAATTGCTAATCCCATGAAGAGCTTTATTGACTCTCCGGGGCCTTTGATGTACCGACATACAAACATTTACCTCTGTGCTGGACACTGCTCTCCACCTTAGTCAACTCACGCTTCGGGACTCTGTGTTAGTGCTCGCGCTCGTAAATCGATGTGTGTAACAGCCAACAATGAAGCGTCGTAAGGACAGCCGTCAGAGCTGTCTGTTCCATTCAAATCTGACAGATGAGCCGCAGCCCTACGCTCTCTTGGCCCTATACCTGCGCAGGAGAAGCCTCTGCCTCTGATGTCTGTCTGTAAATTGACTTGCCTTTTCAGGCTTTGACCCTGATGTCTGATGTAAGACCTAGACACCCGCACTTCAAAGGCAACCGGAGGGTGGGAGAATGGATTTCTATTTTGGAAGAAATATTGACTTTAGGCATTGAAGTGATGAGACATCCAGCTTTAGGTATGTGTTAGTACAGAATTTCACAATGATTAAAAAATTATATACTGTCACGGATTAAATACAGTGTCTTTGGAGAGTCTTGTAATAAGAAAAATATTTATTTCTAATGCATTGTTTCTAAATAATATTAAGAATTTTTTTAATTTTTGCAGCCCATATCACTATTGCAATAGTCAATAAAGTTATCACATATGGCATGTTTTTCTATTATGGTGCAACTCTACTTCCTGCTAACATTATATTATCATAGCACACAAATGACTCTAAGCTTCAGTGAAAAACAGTCAATAAATCACATTTAGCTGAAGAACTCATGTGCACCAGACACTAGGATATCATTGTATCTGGCATTTCCCTTTTTGACAGCTTGTTAAGGTTCTGCAACAACCCAGGTTTGATTTTTGAAGTCAAGCATTTTGCTACAGAGCCTACTCCAGGTTTGCTGCAAAGAAGAATAAAAGTAATAAAAGAAACAGAGTTACACAGGACAAACCTTTACTTTGGGATTTGAAAGGTGAGAAGCTGGTGGAATACTGACTGGGTCTAGCCTCTCTTTGCAGCTCAACAAGTATCAACAAACTGGACCCAGCTGTAGTCACTGGAGATGGAGGCCACCTGCTGCTTATCCTGCAGGCCCATTCTACTGCCACACAAATACCTGCACTGGTTTGGAACTGGGACGTCACTAAGAAGCTGCAAACACACACAGCACTCTGCACACTACCAGGTGGTGATTGTGCTGATAGCTTGGGACAGAAAGATTGGCTGTGCTGGATTCCAGTAAAGACTTTAGTTGTGAGTCACACACACTGCCAGGAAAGACTGAAATGCCAGCCCAGTGGTGTCTCCTTTTAACACGCAGCTATAGCCACCACTTAACGATATGGCTTTACTCACTCTCACGATATATTTAAACATAAATATGAACAATTTGTCAACAATACACATCCAGTGGTTTTAGCAGAAACAGCAATTTCCCCTGCAGTGGAAGCCTTTTTTATTTTGGCTAAATGTGTGATGAATCACCTGAGCCAGTTTACAGAGTAATTAAAAAATGTGGCGAGACTGCCGCCTCCACACATGCACAGACATTCATACGCTCAGAAAACATCCAGGGCTCAGAGATAACGCTGAAGATGCTAATGACAAAACTACATTCTGCAGTCATGTCCTGTTACTCCTTCATAAATCCTCCCATATACATGATAACATTTTGAAATTGATTCAATGATTTCCTGACGTTCTCCCTGGCCTTAATTACAACATGTGGTACAACAAACCTACCTATAAAACTACGCACTTAATTAAGACGTTCTGTGTGTACCAAATGTGAGGACCAACCACAGGAGTTGTCTGTGCTTCGTCAGTTCCTTACATAGATAGTTCAAAATTAAACTGGCTCATAAAAGGACTGAGCACACTCAGAGACACACATTGAATAACATGCCAAAGCTCCTGATGATCTTTGTTGTGAGACTCTGGAGCCATCTTCAAGGTTCAGTCAGCCACTGTGCTCAGAGAGGAGTTTGTGGGATGGAAAAGCATTTAAGCTGGATTCACAGTGGGGATCTCCACAAAGCACGCTCAGAAGACAGCAAAACCAAGTATTATACAGCTCTCTTTGAAGAGTGGGAAATACCAGTTGTTATGTTTCCCCAAAATAAGCAGCGCGGCAAACTGTGGGTTTGTACCTTCAATTTTTCTCCTTGTACATATAAAACTAAACATGTGGGAAACGCAAACACATACAACCATGCATGAGCACACAGCAAAACCCTTTTAGATTGGGGGGCACGCTGTATACTTGAAAAAACCTCAGTGATTTACAGCACTTGTACACTCATGCACACACTGCACACACATGGCAAACCGCTTCCTAACCCTCCACCACTAACTAGACTGTAGCAGTCTGCAGACTTACCACTGCT
Organism: Neodontobutis hainanensis; assembly: GCA_024349245.1. Lineage (NCBI taxonomy): Eukaryota > Metazoa > Chordata > Actinopteri > Gobiiformes > Odontobutidae > Neodontobutis > Neodontobutis hainanensis. The sequence goes on from JALDNG010000024.1 coordinate 3,916,646, forward strand.
CTTGTGCTAATGTGCGGCAGGCTCTAGACTCGCTGTCGGAGCTGCCTTGCTCTGGAGCCTGCGGGTAAACAGAGCAGTGAGCCACCTGTGAGGTTGGCCGGTTGGCCCGGTGCCAGAACACAAAATAGATATGAAAGCTTGTATCTGCGAATGCGTCACACTCTACTGCAAACCTTACACACCAACACTTGCACACATACACAAAAGGGAGGATAATTCTGTTGGCCACATGAAAGCAGAAAGCGGTGGGCAGGATGCCAGGCAGCTCTACCTAGAGACAAAGGAGCAGCACCTCTGGGGGTGATGTTCATCTGGGATTCAACATGCTGATAGATGGAGCCTGTTTGTGTGTAAGCACAGGAATATATCTGAGCCTTCAAGCGATATGTGCTCCCAGCATGCTGCAGCTCCGTAGCCTGCAATTAATCTCTCCGACATCAGGCCTTCCCCCAGAGGGGGGCAGATTTCTCTCTCTGCTACTGATCTCTGCCGCGCAGCGGGGCCCGGGGCCATGTGGGCGATCTGAGAGCTCACTGCTCAACTTACATTTACATTTACATTTATTCATTTGGCAGACGCTTTTATCCAAAGCGACTTACATTGTTCTACAGTAATTACCAGTGTTACAGCCACTGGAGGCAAGGTGGGTTAAGTGTCTTGCCCAAGGACACAACGACAGTATGAACTGTGGGGAGAGTGGGAATCGAACCAACTACCTTCGGGTTGAAAGACGACTGCTCTACCCACTGAGCTACTGCTCAGTGAGCAGGAGGGGATCCAACGAGCGCTGGCACAGACATGAGCCCGACACTGATCACCTGGCTTGGCATAGTGAGGTCTGATGTAAGATTAGCTCTAATCACTGACTAATGAAGTGTATGTAACATTAAGTACTGCTATGACATTATATCATTATCTATGTGCACCTCATTATTTCTCATAACAAACAGACCTACCCAAGTACTGTCTTGTGAAAAAGATTCTAAAAATGTACTTCTCTAAGATTCAACAAGGCTGGATCCAACTTTGAGTACAATATATTTTGACATGATCTGATGAGCTTTAAAGAGGCTTTTTATCAGCCCTGCAGAGTTTGTCAACTATTAGACTCTTTTCTATCACAAGTTTGAGACTAAAGTGTTTCAAATATCACTGTAAGTGGCTTGGTTAAATGAAATATGATTTATATTTTACACATTTCCAAACCTAAACACAACACTACAATTATAAAAACTGTAACCATTCTTGAGAAAAAAAAACATTTTAAGTGAGGCTTTCACTTTTACAGTCAGTTGTAATTTTTTTGTTATCCTTGTGTGATGATCTGACCCTAGTGTTGAGCTATAGTATGTTTTCAGAAAAATATGATTGTAACATGCAAGTTTGTTGGGCAATCTTTCCTCGGACTCTTCCTGGTCCTGTCCCACATGCAGCTGACTGATGGCAGCTAATACCGTGTTTGTGTTTGCCTGTGTGTGCAAAAAGACATACTGTCTCACTCTACGTCTTCACAAAGGCACTGTGATGCAAGGATTAGCCCCTTTTTAGGAGCCACACGCCACTTTTGGTTTTATGCAGCGGCGGGACGGTGCCTCTGTACTGTCCTAATGATGTTATCTGAGGGGTGGGCATGTGGGGTGAGCGGGCGGAGGAAGAGGGGGGCATGGGGAAAAAGGGGGGGTAAGGGATGTTACTTATCTCCACTGCCCCACTGCATTTCTCTTAATTAAAACTCCTATCTGTGTCTTTGAAGTTCATAATGAGTCAGTTTGGTTACGGCGTGGAACAAGGAGAAAATAAGGCCAGAGCTGGTATTTGGGCCGTTATTTCTCCACTTTCTGATTCCTCCTGGTATTCAATGCTGTTTTAAATGCACGCTAGAACATGTTTTCAAAGTAAAGGCTATTGTTGCACTTATTGCTGAATGTCTTTTTTTTTTTATTATTTACATGAGAAACAACCTAGAGCGCTGACATGTACGGAACGAGGCTGATAGAAAGAAGCTAGTGCTGCTCCGTTTTCATTATAAGATGTGAATAGGTTTAATCTTATCACCGGCTGGTGCTGATCTCTCGCACATACACACATACACACTCACAGGCCTTTCAGATTACAGTCAAATATTACAGGCCGTGACCAATCTCCAATTAACCAAATGTTGTAGGGGTATAGTATCACCCTTGGCTTCTTCCATGCTCCTTTAACGCCTTTTTTATGATCTTTCTCCCACTCTACTATGATATATCCTCCTTACACCAACTGGAAGCTTAACCTAAATAAATCACTCTTCGATAATTTATTCCAAATCAGCTCGGAATTAATTGAACCTCAGAAATTGTGTCGCAATCAAGTAAATTACCACAGCATCTCTGCAATTGAAGGGCTGACCAAGGAATCTGAGTGTGTCTAATTTTTCAACACAAACTAGCAGGCATAATGGAGCATTAAATGAGCCGGTGCTTTGACAACGCGCACCACATGCTTCTTTACATGCGTCTCCTTTTGTGCATGCGTTTTTTTTAAGTGTGCTGGCAGCCGCTGTGACATTGCTTTCTCTCTATCTGTTCTTGTGTTTATGCGTCGCCCTCGTGTCCATATGCTGCCAGTGTTCCAAAGAAGATAGGAAAATAATTAGGGGCTGGAATGCGGTTGTTTTTTTGCGGTTATGGTGAGAGCAGGAGGGAGGTGGGAAATGGCCACAACAAAGAAGCTGTGCCAAGTTTAACTGATAAACAAAATGTCAGGATACATGCTTTATTGACTGTGTGCAGCCTAGTTTAACTTTTATAACCAGCAAAAGTTTAACCTAAAAACTTTCTCCAATCATGTTCTCATTAGCATTTTTCTGTTTTCTTGTCCATGATACGACAAAAAGCTGTGGAAAAATCTAAAATTGTCCATACTGCCTACACTGGATGTGAAGATTCAGATTGCACTTTATTTTTTTCTCTATATCCTTGTGTGGTGAGAGAACTTCAAAAGGGCTTCCAGATAGTGTGAAGCATGTTGTGCAGCTAAATCTGTGCCGGGCAAAATATACAAATCGATATGTGCAAGGCAGAACAGCACTTACTGTATATATCAAAGCAAACTTCAGGTCTTTGTGTTCAGAATGACCCTGGTTTCAATTGATGGACCCTTTAAATGGTCAGCCTGTGATGGAGCGTTTTAATGGGAGTTAGCTAATGATAGTTTCTGGACACTGTATTTATTGCTATATGGAGCATTAAACAGGCTTTGTGGAGAGTATATGCAACTTGTATGAGCATCTTTTTAATGGGTTTGAACACTCTTTACACTTGAGGAAACAGGGAATGCTGAAGTAAAGTCAAAACGATGCTATTTACTTTTAACATTTTGATTAGAAGATTTGAAGTGATATTTTGACTTAATATCAATATCCCATTACAAAATATGGTAACACTTTAGAGTAGGTGTTACATGTTTTGAATTCATGTGTCATGAGTCATGCATGAAGTTATGATAAAAAGTGACATTTTATCAATTAATTCATGACTCATGCACGAGTGCATAGGGTTACAGTTAGGGCCAGGAGTTTTTGGTTAGAGTTAGGATGAAAGCATCATAATTCCTGGTGATTCATGAGATTTTAATGCATGTACTAATGCATGAGTCACGCATAAATTAATGCATGAATTTATGATAAAATGTTACCCAAAATACTAATACATTCCATTAAACTGAAGTTTACCTGAAACTTTTAGCTTTGAGTTTACTGTTAGACTGTAGCAATCCTGTGCTTTGCTGAAGATAATCTCCGCCTCATTAAACATTGAGCAAAGCATTATCAACATTAATCCGTGTTTGGTTGGTCTATAAGTGTATAGTATATACTTACTTACTAGTCAATTAGGAAGTAATGGCAACTGATTAAACAGAGAAAGTGTATATTCAGCGTATATTCAGAATACATCTTGTAACACAACAAAAGGAAACCATAAACAAAGAAAAGGGAAGCAACATAAAATGGGGATAAATATAGGCAGTGCAATCACATCATTGTTTTGGGCCATTTTGCCTTTCTCTTTGTTTGATAGGACAGTGGATAGACAGGAAACAGGGTAAGTGAGAGAACACATTGGATAAATGAGCTGAGCGGGAATCAAACCCAGGACTCCCACATTTATGGAATGCGCTCTACCAAGTGAGCTACCGGAGTGCCCCCTAATCAATGTTTAACACAGAGCTCGTGCAGATCAGAGATGCTTCAGACGGATGCTAAAGTTTGAGCTAAAAGTTTTCAGTCAGCTCTAAACTTTGTTTGGTGTAATGTACTAGTATTTTGCAGAATTTGTTCAGTTTTAGTTATTTTATTTTTTAATAAAAAGAAAAGAAGGAGAGGTCACTAGGCTGCTGTTGGAGTTGAGTGGTGCTCTGAGACTGGGATGGCAAAAAGAAAATTGGTTAGTGCCACTTTAAACGGTCAAAATAAAAAAGTAACATTTACAAACTTTGCATAATCAGCACCATTAATGGTAGCCTTTATAGTTTTGTCACATAAAGGCTACAGTCAACAGGTGGAAGGCGTGTAGCTGATTTTCTCTCTTTTTTTTAACAAAATTACCACATTAATGTTCATTTGAATGCTTTGCTGTAGTGACTCACTAAGTATCGTGTTCAGTATCAACTGGGCAAAACACACAGAAGCTTGCAACTGGGATTCAAAATGAGTCATTCAAAACAAATGATTGTCATGGACAGTTTACAAGTATGGGTGGCTACAAATGGCCTCGAAAACCACATTTCCACTGGATGGCAACATCAAAGAGTCCAAACTCTCTTTATACACATTTGTAATATGTTTATTAGATTTGTTATTAATGTTCCACAATATTGAGGGAGAAAAAACTTTTATTGTCAATGATAAATCAGTATTAACATAGGCTGTGTGGAGACAGTGATGAACTTCTTTAATGCTAAGATTTGATTACAAATGATCTCATTAAAGAAAAAGTTTTTTCTTTATTTTTTTTTTTACAGATTTTTGGGAACATGAAACTTTCCAATGTAATAGAAGACAGGAAGGTAAAGGGTGATGTGTTTATCATTCATATCTGAAAGGCCAGGTCTCCAGCTGCCGTTAGATTTTCAGGCGCCTCTATTACTGACATATACACAGCCCTGGGCTTGGAAATTGGCTTTCTGCGTCCGGAGGCAGAATTCAACATCTTGAGAAAATGCATCTGCGAGGACACAGAAGTCCTCTTCAGGTCTGAACCTTTGATCCTTAAGAGACCCCCACCTTCTTTCCCCCCTCAGGTAGTGGTATCAGTGTAATTGAAGATCATTACCAACCCACAATGCAACCCTCTCAGCGACCTTCTTCTTAATGGAAATGAATTGTGTGGCACAGAGCAGCGCACAACAGCAGCAAATGGAAGCCAAGAGGTAGAAGGGGCGACGGCCTTATTCCAAATTGAAATGAAGTGGAAATATCCTGTCCGCGGTGCCATTGGTTAGCCAAGAAGCCGAAACGAGTGAGATTACGGGCTTACATTTGTAGCTCCTCAGTGTTTTTGTTTTGTTTCGCTGAAGTGGGGTGGTATACGGGGGCTTGTATGCGCACTTCAAAAGAATTTGTAACAAACCTAATTCATCTGAAGCGTAGGATGAGCTGGTAAGAAAGATGAAAGATGAAAGTGAGTTGGCATGGAAACAGAAAGCACATCAGCGCTCGCTGGCACACAAAAGGGCTGCCTGTGTTGCATGTTGCATTTCTGCGGGAAGAGATCCAGAGAGGCTTTAAGTGCTATCATGACCTTACTAACAAAATTAGCCAATTATGACTAACTAGGGTGTTCAGTTTTTACTTGGGACCGTGTTATCATGTGTTTCCCTTTTTTTTTTACATCAAATCTAGAGCATGGAATCAAATGTATTTCCCTCCCCACTTTGTTTGCTGAAGAAGAGCAGAGAGAAAAGATTTTCCAAGACATTCTAAAGCTCTTTCACCTCCTTTTTAACCTCTGTCTGTCTCTGCTGTTATCGCTGCTCATCTGATCACAGATGCAGGTGAGGTATTAATTGGAAAGCAGTGAGAGCTCATATAGTTTAGCTGTTTTTGATGTCAGGTAGGGGAATTCCACAGGTTGCTTCTGCACAGACCACTACTACTGCGGGGCACAAACACACATAAATACACAAAACCCCAAAAAAGGAAATATCTTTGGAAAAGTTTTTTGCAGCTACAGCAACATTTACAGAACAAGTAAAAAAGAACATTAAAGCAGAAACGCATTTCCAGAAAAGCAAACAGTGTGGGAGCCTGAAGCCCCTAAACATTTGTGGTCGGAGTGTTTGAAACAAAGAGTTGCTCTAAACAGGTAAAGCGCCAGGACACAGTGTTTACCTTTTCATGTACTCTCTCCGCAGTGCAGTTTGATCTTTTTCTCCTGTATATCCTGCAGTGTCACAAACACAATGCAGCGTCTCGGAGCTTCAAAGGCCCATCGGTGACAGGTTCAGGGGAAAAGATCAAATATTCATTTCCAATGGAAATTTCAACAAAATACAGTGAAAAGAGAGAAAAAATCTCTGATGTGTCACCTCCACAGGAGAAACCTTTGGGCTCTTCTTTGTGTCGTGTTTTATTTTTACACTGTTGTTCAATAAGTTCTTAAAATATTTTTAGTTTGATAGACAAAGAAAGGCTCTCTTTGGAAGACTGACTTCAATTATTCCTTCTATCTAAAGACCTTCTCCTACTCCTCACTGGAGCCAACGGAGCCTGTGAAAGAACTTGGACTTGTTTAGTGCGTAATTAAAACTTTTTAGTTTGATGCTTGTTATGGCACTGAGTGTTCACATCATCACATTAACCGACTATCCACTTTTTTCTTTCTGCATACCATCAACAAAATATCCCTGTGGGCTTCCATGGAACGCCCTGCAAAAGAGCTAATTGAATTAAACTGCATTAATATGACACACTCACTGTCCTTCCAACCAGAAGAACATTGCTCCCTAATGCCCTCATGTTTATGATTATATGTGATATTGATTCCAGCACATAAAAGAGATTTTATCATATCATCCAAACAGCTTCATGCTTTCTTGTTTACACCAGAAAACCCATATAAATTGTAAACACATTGCAAACATATGCATGCAAAAATTCCCACAGCTATTTGAATACCAATCCTTAGCAAACACGTCTTTACTCTTTCGATGTACTTGCAAGGGGAGCGACTTAATCTCTGCTCTCTCAGAGGAGAGTCATGCTGTCAGCTGGAGTCGGGGCGGGCCACAAACCCATCACAGTGATGAGTGTTCCAATATGACAATGATAACAGCAGCCTTGACCTCGCCAAGCCTCCAAAACCAAACTTCACAGAGGGAGGAGGAGCTTCCTGCACTTCTGTTAAGTGTGTGGAGAGGTGCATGGCTTTAGTGGATTAATGTGATCCCTGGCTGGCTGGCACACGCTAAGGGAACGTCTGCATTCAAAGCCAAGAGGTAGGGAGGATCACTGCCATCATTGTTTTCTTCAAGTCAATTAAAAACTTTATAATTGGCAAAGTTGATAATAAAGTTATGACTTTGTCACAACTCGAAACAAACTTCACCTAGTCTTTCTCCACTGTTAGCCTCACGCAGCATTATATTCCTCCTTGTGCGAAATGTTCAAGACTGCTCAAGCATTGGGGAAAGCAGAAAGGAGACCAGCCGGCACATGTTGAAAGGCATGGCTGCTCTTTAATGTGGCTCCAGCTCGTGAGTCCTGGGCCTAATGAGGTGCTGTGGAGCTCTGCTGCTCCGTCTACCATTGCCTGCACACATACACCGCCAACCCACATACTGCCACTGCTTCACAATTCAGGATCATTAAGGAGATGCTCCCAAATTCCTCCAGGGACCCAGAGAGACAAGAACAAAAGCTCAAGCCCTCAAGATTGGCACACAGGCGTTTGGGTGAGAAGTACGCTTCAGTCGCCAACAGCCCCATCCCACAGTTGGCATACACTCACTTTATGCACATTGACACACTCTGCAAACTCATGTTTGACCCACACTTTTCATCTGTCTGAGGAGAGTACTCACTAGTTTATTGAGGAGCAGTGGAGGATCATTTAGCTAAGGTCATATCTGTTTCTGTGCTCAGATCTACTCATGTCCTACAGAGGATGTCAGGAGATTCACTTCTAGGCTTAATATTTGTGTTCATACTTGCAGCACAAGTCAGGAGAATGTCCACAAGATTAGTGGAAAGTAATGTAAAAAGAAGCTGCCGAGAATAAGGCTTACATGTTCTGCTCCCATCAGCAGTCACCAGCGACACTTCCACTCCTGGGGTTCCTCTGGAGGGTTTGCAGAAATCTTTCACAAATGACGCACACCTGAGGTTGCACTAGGTCGTCCCCAGGATATAATCAGAGAATATTACTGGACAATAGGCTGTGACCATACCCTATTAAAATCAAGTTGGCTTGTGAAGCCTCAGAAACCACCTGACGGAAGATGGGTTTATAGATAAGGGCCGGCCATTTGTTGATTTCAAATGTTTTTTTGAGGTCCAATACTCAAAATACATCAACAAGTAAAAGCACAGGCTAACTCTTGTTTGCAATATTTACACAATATCTGAACTAGATTGCACCGTTGCATCATGATGTATATGTCATGCTGCAACTTACATCAAAAGATAACACAGAAAGAAATTAGTGAAAAAGTTGAGTGCAGTTATTGAGTGTCTGTGCATGTCAGTGTATGTGCCGGTGCTGGGGTGCAGCCCGACCAACATGATGAATAATCCCCAACACCATCAAAGGCTCCTCGAGTGGGGAGCTCAGGCCATGACAGTAGCACATACAGCCAGTCTCCCAGCTTTCTCAGACCCCCTGGGGACAGCACCGGCCGAGGAGAAAGGGGGAGAAATAGGGAAAATGACAAGGGCAGAGAAGAAGGGGAAATTGGAAAGAGAGAGTAAAATGAAGAAAAGCAATAAAATGGGAAGATGTGAGATTTTCTTTTCCCCCACAGTGGTTCTAAGAGCTATGCCTTTGGGTGATGGAGACAAAGTGTCATACAGTAGATAGTTTTACGATATGGCTTATGGGAGCCAGGACAAGACATGGGGTGAGGACACCCCCCGCTTCTACTGCTAGAAAGCATGGTCATTGTGAATGACTTATAGGGACTAACAATGCAAAGACAGTGATATAATTATGGGTTTATTATAGAGAAAAATAACACAAATCCAGCTAAGAGACAGTCTTTAAGAAACAGGACAGACATTTTGTTTTAAGAAGTGAGATAGTGAGTAAACAACATTGGCATAGAGGCAATGACATGAAGCTGAGGTGTTGATTGACCACTGTTGATTTTAAAGAATACAGTCATTTAATATTACAAAATATCTCCAAAATAGATTAAAGTTTAGAAAACAACAAAATTGTGTTGTTTTACAGCGATAACGAATGAAGGCTAATAATGTGCCTGTTATATTATTTTGTACCACCAGATGAAGTTGGGAGCATTTTCAGCATAGTTCAGTTTAGTTCATCTTAAATGGGATGTTCCTGTGCAATCAGGCCTAGTCATGGATGTTTTATTAGAACACCCATGCGCCTAGTGCATCTTGTCCTTGGTAAATAAGTATGGTTGCCCATGGTGGTCAACAAAATACAAAAGCTGAAACAAAAATTACAAAATGAAACGGTCAAACACAAGAAGTACAACAACATTTAACTGCACCGGTAATAGCCAAACTAAATTACAACAAAAACAAAAATAAAGCAACAATTACCACACATTAAATCCACATTAATCATTCAGCATTACAAAAAAAAATTCATGCACAGGAACATACATCATCAAAAGATCTGCATCAATTATTGCCCTCTTCTATAAATATCTGCATAAACCACAGTTTATAAAGGACATTGTTCGAGAGCCACAGCATCTTAACCTGACTTTTATTGTTCACTGTTGATGTTTGTTGCAGTAAAACCCAACTTTGCACACATTTTCTTTACATTGGTGAGAAACAAAACTTAACCTGTGGCTAATTTGCATGAATCCACAATGGTATTTACTATGTGTCATTAAAATGAAAAAGAAGTGGCTTTGGTGGATTATATGGCCAGACCAGGACCAGACCAAGACCTGTCCAGAACTATGGATGGACTACAGCTTTTGGAGATGTTCTATTGGTGATTCTTTTATGTATTGATTAGACTACATGCACACACTAGCTCCAAAAATGTTTTTGTAATGCCATATGGTTAATGTTTTTGTAATGTCATGAGGTTAATGTTGATATATTGTTGTTGTTGTTGTTGTTGTACCATGTGGCTATTTTCACTGCAGTTAAATGTTGTTTTAATTCTGTTTGGCAGTTTATTTTTGTAAAGTGCGTTTTTTTTATTTTTTATTAGTTGTGCTCCCTGGGCCACTGTAGATAAGGGCAGTGTTAGTTCAGAGTTCTGCGGACATGCTAGGTTGATGCTAAGATGATACAGGTTCTTGCACATGCTGTCAATTGAGGTTGATAAATTGAATAATGCACATAAAACATTAATTTGTTTTTGTCCTGCTCAAAGTTGTTTTACATATATTAGCCACACACAATGTAAACATACAGAATAATATTTACAAATAAACATGTGGTTATTAGGAGTATCTATAGTATACAGTATTTATAAACCCTTCGACATTGTGTGGAGGGTCTAGTTTGCTATTATGTGCCACTCTATTTACACTTTATAAATAACTAAATATATATTTTTTTGTCTTTGCTCCTTCATAAATACGGTCCTTCCCTGGCCTCTTAGACGGGAACACACTGGATCACAGCTGGCTGGATGCTCACAAATGGAGCAGCTTCCCCTGCATCCTCACAACACTGCCTTAGATCCTGAGCCAACTTTGCCCCCCCCCCTCGTAGGTCAACTGCCGCCTCGCACTCTCCCATCCCTTGAGCCGACGCTCATCCCGCCACCCCTGGCTTAAGTACTGCTGCTTCCTCCTGCCAGCTTTTTACACAAACCCAACCGGATACAATACAGTGTTTCTGCCCAGAGATGGACACTTAATTAACCTTAGACTGTGGGTGTAGCAAACAGTTATGGCTGTAGCAGTGCGCAAGGGGGTTAAATTAATGAAAAAGCCATCTATTAACCTTTGTTGCACACCATGCGCTCACTTGGGGTGAGGTTTTGGATGGAACAGTATAAATACCATTAACAAAAGAGGGAAAGGATAATGTGCAATTAGATGCTGACAAGGGACTTCCTGGACAGGCTATTGGTGACTCTATGAAGGCCACATCCGATTCAAATATAACAAAATCAAATGTTTGAACCGTCTATGGTAAGAATAGCGCAGAGCACGGTTCACGTTGTCTCAATCCTATGAGGACATATCGATGTAGTCAATCAACCATCAAATGCTACTTCAATATCTCCCCAAATCTACCGAATTCTTGATATTGTTCATTCATCAGCTGTCACCATCAAGCCCTCACTGGGGTTTCCTATGTTTGGCATCTATTGTCATGCAGATGTTGTTAAATCCTTTTGCTTTGTTTCAAGGAAGGCTCATTTGGTTTGCCCCCCCTACCATAACACTTCCTTTCTTTACATGTGTCTCCTTGTTTTCAGTTTTTACAAAACAAGACATGGATGTTGCCATTGCTTCCTCTGAATGTGCATTAAACATATAGATGGTGATAATATCTCATGGCAGACATTAAGCTGTGTGAACATCGCCCTCCATTCTCTTTATCCCTCGTGTGTTTGAATCAGGTAAACAATAGGCCTGCTATGTCTTTTCCGTCTCATTCTTTCTCATCCCGTCCTTAAGAAGCCCCGCACAGCTACCCCATCAGCAGGGGCTCCCTTTCATCATACACTCAATGCATTGCTCACCATTTTTTTCTCTTTCATCTCCTTCACAATAAGTCAGGAATTGTAGCAACATTACGCAACACGCAGTAACACTATTACCTCATTGTCACATTTTGCCGTCGCCGTGAAAGGCGGGTACAGTGTCTTGCAATGCTGTAATCCAATAAATGTAAGTGTCACCTCGCTGACAGAGTGGGGACTGCCTCTGCAACCGACTGACACTGTCGGCCATCTCTAATTATTTCATGCCCCTTGGTTGTGCGCGTACCGGACGACGCAGAAACATAGTAGTTGGAGAAGAATGAGGATGATTGACAGCCAGCCCCCATCCCACAGGATCTCATTAGTCTTCCCGACTAAAAGCTAGTGGGCACGCTCATGCTGCTCTTGCCGTCTCCTTCCTCTGGTCCTCCTTTTAGTCCTATATTCAGCAAGTTGGAAAAAGAAATGCCTGATCTGAGCTGCAAGCAGAGAGTGAACTTACTGCGCTCTTATCTCATCTGATCTGAGGATCAGCTCACTAAAGTTTTTTGGGCTCTGTTCACTTTCATTTTTGGACTTTCCTTTTCTTCTTCTCTGTAAAGCTTTCTCTGCTCATCTAAGCTCCTATGACTCTTTTGCATTTTGGTTTAGAAATGTTCTCCCTCTTGCTCGCAGTCTCTTGCGTTCTCTTCCCATTCCTCTTTGGCCCTCTTTTCTCCCATCTCAGTGTGATATGAGGCAGTGGTGCGGGTTCTAAGAAGCCCTTGAAGTGGTGGCTCCTCTGAGAGTACTTTAAAAGGCCATTTCATCATGTTCATGAAGCAGCACTTGAGACCGGCTCAATATGACTTATGTGAAACTAGCACCAACTCCTTGGAAAGTTTTGTTTTTCAGTTTTTTCACCAAAATGTAGCTGCATTTGCATTGAGCGTTCAAAGTCAGGTGAAGCTGCTTGGGATTGGCCTATGGTCAATAGTGGAGCCCCTACCTTTCAAAGTGCTGTATGTAGGTCTCAGATAGTTTTTGGACAACTTTTAAGACACTTTCAAATGGCATTTCAAATGGCATGTCATTTATGTTTTTTTAATGTTGCTGTTGCAGAGGTCAAGCCTATAATTATTCTCATTTGACCAAGAACTTGAAACTGACAAATACCGGTGCTAGTTAAAGTATGTTTTTGACTTGTGGGCCCTTTGAGGCCACTTTTCTGTGCTGTGGCTCTCGGTGCATGTATGTTGACTCAGGAGTTAATCCTTCTTCATGTCTAGTATATAACGCTACTAGTTGAAGGAAAAGTAAGTTACAGATAGGCATTAATTATGTAGAATTGTAACCCTAATCTTAGCCTTTTGGTTTCCAGAGCTACAGAATTGCAGGCCTCAAACACCACATTTCCTCACCAAAATTGCAGACCAGAGAGCGTGGAGCGCAATACACCGACTTTTAGACATGTACTGTCCGGACTTCAATAGGCTTTGTGGACTGGAGCAATTATGACATGCCAATTAGACAGAAGAAGATTTATGTGCAGCTCTCCAGTTTCTAATCCTCTCCCAAACTGGGAAATCTACAGGCTGAGGGCATCCGATTTGGTTCAGTCTCTAGCCTTCATATAACACTTCTGTCATCAACACGCACTTTCTGCTGATAGATAACACACTCACACACACTCTAGGGCTGTTTTTCATCTCAAACTACTGACAAAGAAGAAATTGCTCACATATTGACAAACGACTGTCACTTGGCTACAGTCGGTCTACCGTCTAGTTAAACTTTTCTTTCAAATTCAAATGGTTGCCACCAGTTTTGTTTTTATGTGTGTAAACATCAAAAACAGTTAGATTTTGTTGTAGTCTGCAGAAAGCTGTAAGAGAAGATTAGAGAAGATTTAAGTGGACAACTTTACCTATCTCATAATTTTATTTTACAACATTTAGTGATTTTTGTTCCCCTAATCGAAGAATTCCAATATACAATTTCAAGTGCTATTCCCTCAAATATAACATGTCCTAGTCTAGATTTAGAAGTGTTAGAATTGTGCTACAATAAAGTGCTTGATTAAATATCCTGTGTTGATATCTTTAGAATCAAGAATAATAATAATAAATGCAAGGTTCATTGACTGATCCAGGACGTTCTGGAGGGACTACAGTATGTCTCTCAGCCAACCTGGGAATGCCTCACCTGGAAGAGCTGGAGGAAGTGTCTGGGGAGTAGGAAGTCTGGCTATCTCTTCTTAGACAGTGATAAGCCAAAGAAGATTCAAATATCTAGTTCAATTTTCATTACTTACAGCATTTATTTATTCATTTATTTCGATCATTTGTTTTGCTTTGGGTCACAGGGGACATGCTATAGCCTTAGCAGTTTTGTAGTTGCGATGCACGCTGGACAATTGTAAGTTAATCACAAGGCCCACACTGACACACAACCAATCACACTTACATTGTCTCACTTTGAGTTAATTTAGATTCACCATGTCTTTGGATGGAAACAAGGCAGAGTGTCCCAACAAACCCATAGAAAAGGGTGTGTAGATTCTTCTGAGTCCAAAACAATAACCTTCTTGCTGTGTTGCTGGAGTCCTAAACTCTCAGTAGCATTGTTAAAATTAGCCTTACAATGAAAATGATTTGCCTGTTGTCTGCAGGTGAGTGTGTGTGCACACACCTCACTGCAGGCCACATGCAGGTGCTTCAGGAAACAGACACAGGCACATGACCAAACATATGTCACAGCCATCTCAAATCTAACCGAAGTGATAGTGTCTTATCTCATCCGTCTGGCTAGATCAAAGTTGGAGTCTATCAATGTTCCTGGGGCCAATGACTGCAGGCGTCTCCTAAATCAAATCTAAATGTTTCTGCTAATCACTAGTACATTGAATAACCGTCCCCACAGAGTTAAAATACGGCACATTTTCTTTCTGCATATGAGCAACATGTGTAATAAGTTTAGTATAATAACTTGGACCTTTTCCCTTACAGTATTTTTACAATTCAATAACTTTCTAGTTGATCAGATTACATAGACACCAGATATATGTGTTCCAAATTATGTAAATAACTAGGAATTTATTTCTACTCATTTCAATAAATCTGTTTGCTGTTTATGTCTTCCCAATTAGCTCATCAGAGCAACTTCTCATTTCTGCTCCTCTCATGCATTTTACTGTCAACAATTGCTCCTTCTGCTTGCAGTGTAGTATCAGGACTTTAAGGCTTAGCAGCTTGTTGTGGGTGCCCGAGTAAACACACTGATGTTTGACGCTGAAATCACACAGTTTCATGTGTACTTACCATTATTTACGACATTGTTTGGCTAGGCTTTAGTGCTAAGAAATTAATGATGGATATTGGAACACCGTAAACACAATCTTTGTTGGTGCTGAGCCAACGGTTAAATATAATTTAAGAAGAAAGCAGAAGATCAATGGGATGGTCTCACCCTTAAATCCGCCTTACTTTGTGTTCTGTTTGAAGACTCAAGTGAAGAGCTCATTCACGTTAAATCAAAGACCTGCCATTGGAGTAGAGCAGTAAAAGCACATAAAATTACTGTGCGACTTTAGCCAGGCGCTTGCTGTGAGACCGGAAGAGGCCGTCTCCGAGGTGAGGTCTATTGACTTTGTGTTGGTTGGTCAGTGCAATTTATCCCTTAACCTGGGGTTTGTATTTTAATACTGTTCTATACTAAAATGAATTCATTGAAGGCTGAATAGTTCACTTGTACAAGACACTATGAATATATTATCTCAGTAGCATTACCATTCAAGTGAGAATAGCATGACGGAGAGAGAAGACACTGATGCCCTCTGAACTGTTATAGCATTGTTTTTATACATTGTTTATTGAATTGCACAGAATAGCAACTATTTATGTTGATGGTTTTAGCTAGCACTATATAGTTACATATATTGTTCTTGCAACACATTGCCAATTTAGATTTAATTGAGACTTATTTAAATGTTGTTATGGATGTTCTAATTCCAAGGTTGCAAATTACAACTAACACTATTATATACTATTACCTAGACTTCCCCAGTTACTATCAATAGAAGCCTGTTTTCCAGATATTGTTTATGGCGTTTACTATACATATTGTGTCTTCGTATTTCTTCCCGGGCCTTTAAAGCACAAACCAAGCACAGGCTACAGTGACTTACAGATGCCCCCCAAATATAAGTGTGACTTGTAATGTAATGTAATGTTTGTACAAACCTGCCCACATACAATCACATTGTCTGTCTCCGTCACTTTAATATTGCCCACAAATCTAGCCTTGAAGTACGACCAAGCATCAAGGCTTTTTGTATGCCTTGGGGCTTTGCTTTGAGTATTTTCCTTCAGGTTCATCTAAATCTCAGGAAATGTCTCAGTTTCTGGCCACATATGAAAGTGCATGGTTCTTTGGTAAGTTGTGTGGATCACCGTCAAGTCCAACTGCCTTTATTTTAAGAAGATACTCATCTGTTTTATTCTCGTTCTCATAGTTCCCCCTACCAAAGGCAGCCATGTTGCCGCTTGTTTTGCCACTCAGTGGAAAATAAGGGGGCGTGACGTCTGCGTATTCCCTCTATATGTCTTATATTTAATCATTGCATGGTATTCCTCTTGTGGTACACATATAAGTGACTAAGCAAAAAACTGAAAGCATAGATGAATATTAAAATGATGAAGAATTGCTGTATTGCAATATTTATTATCAAGGACATTGGAACTTGTATAATTTTGTTTTTTGCTATCATGACCTGTACAAATGGTCTCATAATCAGAATGTAGGATGTTGTAAAGTAACGGAGGTCAAAATAAGCTCAGTGTCACAAAGATCTTCGACCATTATGTATGTAGCACAGGCTCATTTGTATCTATGACAGTTCGTAGTGATGCCGTGCAGCAGGATGTGGTCACAGCTGACGTGGAAAGTGTTATATGAGCTCATTGCGTGCGTCTTTGCTGAGGCTACGCAAGTGCAGCAGAGGAAAACCCACATACCACATAGCTGAAAGTAATGAGATGAGACAAACAGAAACCACCAACAGCAACACCAACCGAAAACTTACAGTCCTGCCAGACATCCCTACAAGGCCGCCTGTAAATAAACAGAGGGAGAACATGTTATAATGTGGCATGTAGATTTTAGGGGGTCATGTTTCTACCAAGTGGCACTGTATGCTTTTGTTTTGGCAGGACTGATAGATGCGGATAGAGAATTTTCTTGTTTTCTCAAATAAAAGTCATCTTAAGCCAAAAATAGTACAAAAAGCTGCATGTTTTGCTGTAGTAGTTTAAGAGACTGAGAATTGTCCGGAGGAGTTTATTACCTTCAGTAACTCTTGTATTTCTGTGCTGTTTTATCTTTTTAAATCAAAAGTATGCAGTTTTATAGGAATTGTCTGTGAAAAAACAAGAACTTTGGCTTTATTCTGAAGGATTTTAATTGATGGGAATGTTCAGCACATACCGGAAGCTGTGGCCAATGTAATGCTCGCTTTTAATTAAGGGACACTCCCATTGGCTGTTGGTCTTGCAGTGGTTTTATTTGCAGATAATTCAGATAAAGTGTATATTCCAGCACTGGATATGTCTGCTCACACAAGGAAACAGAGGAATATAGAGATAGAGAAATTAAAAGCAAACTCAAACGCAGATAAATATTGTCAATGCATTGCTATAATTAATTTTGGTAAAAAAACGGTCAGACGCGGAACTTGACGCTGAGGTAAGCGCCAAACTGAAATAATAAAAGCAAGAAAAGTCTGGTTTGAATTTTTTTCTTGTAAAAATAAAAACCTATGTAGCACTGGAATAATGTTTTTTTTGGACATAGCTGGCACTGCTAGCGCCACATAGTTACATACATTTCAGTGATAAAACAAAACATTTGGGTTACTATGCTGTGTATAACTAAACAAATCCAGGGCAAACAAAACAAGTCTTGATCTAGAGTCACTGAGGCCATTTAGTCTTCACTGCTGTTTTGAAGTTCTTAGCCTCGATTTATTAGCCTGACCTCCCTCTTATTTTCTTCCTACTTCCATTTCTCCATCTCGTTGGATCCTATCATCCACCCTCCTCTCCACAGCTCCATCACTGGCCCATCTGGCCGTCTGCTGGAGCCGGGAACATCGGTCGCTGTCAGGGGAGCTCAGTGGGGGCCTGCTGAAGACACAAAAGGAGGATTACTGCAGCTGCCAGTCACACTAAGACCCACACCGCAGCTCTTCTCGGTCTATAACAGTGTCCTCAACCCTCACACCCAGCGCCATCACAAAGGAACATCATTAGCTCCGGCACAAAGGAGCCCCCGTCACCCCGTCTTAAGCAACACCACAATCACGCTCACAAATAGTGTGATTAGTGGAGATAATATGCATGAGTAATGTATGCTACTGTCATCTGCTCAAAACAGAAGGTGGAACATCTCACACTAGATTTTACCATCCTGCCCGCTTGTTAATGAATCTATTCACAGGGTGTAGTTTAGCTTTTGGAAATCTGACACTATGAGCTCCAAAAACCTCGAAAAAACATTTATCTGCTTCTTTAAGGTGGTCTATGAAATGGTGTAAAAAGTCTACTAGATTAAAAATGGTCTACTTTTACAGTTAAAAGATTGCATTACCATTACAAAACATAAAAACAGTAAAGCTAGTCTTCTGCATCCAGACAACAGCAATGCTAACCATGAGAACACTAACTAGAACAGAAACTACCCAAATGACCCTGATCGAAAGTTCAAAACCAAACTGGATTATCACTAGATTTTTTTATTTTTACAAACAGAAATCCACCTGGTCCCCTTCTTTAGGACCAGAAGTGTAGCAGTTGGAGGGTTACTGACCGGTGACTCATCTAATAACAGTCTTAAAATGTTTTGAAGGTTCCTGGCATGAAACAGGGACATTGCCCCCCTCCCTGTTAAAGACAGTTCACATAGCATACCAGATATTCCACCTTTTACTATTCCACTGCAAACCCCTGCTCATCTGGGGATTTCTCAGTAATACAGCACCAATGTGTTGTTATACTCTTTTATACTCTATATCTAAACATTACAATGAGATATTTGGTAGATTTTAGACTATTACAAAAATCTAAAATCTAAATATTACATACAGTATATCCCCTTTAAACCCTTTGATTCATTGTAGTTTGTCAGGGGAGCAAACTTATCCTTCATTAAATAAATAATTGATAATAACTCACAGCACAGCGAGTGTATAATATATTAACTTGTTTTAATTATACATTAAAAGGTGGGTTTTAATTGGACTTTCCAGGAGAATGTCTTGATGGTAGTGTATGGAGATGTTTTTTGTTATTTTTTTTTAGAAATCATAACATGTCTTAATTGCAAGAACAAAGAACTCCCCACCCATCATTCTCACATCATCAGACAACCACACTACGCATAGTTTCCTTCTCTTTGTTCTCTGTATCCAGCCATTTCTCATGTCATTGAGAAGAAACATTCCTATGATGTTTTGTTGGACCTCTGTTGGTTTCATTTTGTCCCAGTGAGATCTGGGGCCAGTCCCTTATGACAGATCCCACTGAGCGTCTGGCCTGATCTGCTAATGCGCTGAAGCCAAGCCACTCTCCGGGTGCCTAAAACATATTCATTGTGCCAACACACATTCTGAATTGCTGACACTGTCCAGTGCATTTACAGTTCTGGATCTGGCTCCTACCTAAATAAAAACGTCTCCATTCACGCCGTCTGCCGAGTGAGAACATGGAATTTATTAGAGAGGGCTGCATCTTTTTCTTTCTGTGGAGCAAGAAAATGGTTTGGCTTCTTTTTTCTGTACTTTTTAATAGTGAAACTATTCATGCAGTCTTACAGCATGATGAGGGTGAAAAGGTCAATATCAGTCCCTGTTGGAACTTGACACTTTACTTAAAGTAATTAGCTTATTAATAATGAAGCTAACGTTTACATTTTCTCTTCTGGTTAAAAAAGCCTTACATTAATTGGTAGGATTTCCTACTCACTACTTTTTGGGATTCTCTCTTGTTTTTTTGTCTGAAAATACCAGGGTAACTAGCACAATGGAGCTATATTTTAAAGTAAAACAAGTCTTACAAAGAATTTCAGGTGGGCAGAAAAGCTTCACATTTCTGTATTTATAATTTATAAATGGTTTTCAACTGACAACAATCAAGCTTTAGAGTCTGTTTACATGACTAAGCATGTCGCCCAAAATGCAAAATATTCTGTTGTGGTTTCGCTGTTTGTATATACTAAGACAGTGTACTCAACACTTTTTTTTATTTGGACGTGGAGGTGTTTTCATTTTGCTGCAGCACCTGCTCCATTGTCATGTAAACTGTGAGGATGGCGGACTCAGTGAAAATAATAATGGACCTGCCACATCCTAGAAAGCTATTGGCTGCTGGTTGCACACAGTGAGTACAACAACAGTTGTACTGTGTTTTTGTGCATTGACAACTCATATAATGATATTTTAATGATAATATTAGACTTAAAAAGGCCATGATATTCAAGTTTATCAGCACTGTTCTGAAAAAAGTCTGGTCTAAAAGGTTGATTTTGGAGGGGAACTCCGACATTACTTTGTGGTTAATGCTTGTAGGTTGAGCAGAATCCATGTCAACTTTACTGGCTTGGTAGATATATGGTGCATTCATTTAGTTCTCGGGAACTTGGGAATATTTTTTTCGAGTTGAAAATGGACATGAAAACCGGCTCAAGTCAGAACAACATCTTGGAAACTCGGGTGAGTCAGAGTTGCTCTTGGGCGTTATTTGCATCACTCAATATTGCGGATCAAAGAAAACCAGTTTTATGTCCATATAGGCTTATTTAGATTGTATAAAAATTTATCTATTCCTTTACGTCAGGTACAGTATTTTGTGGTTTCAACATACATTATGTTAACTTTTTAATTTTTTTATACGTTTTCTTGAACCGCTACTAATAACCAAACTCTTTTCATATAACATTAGATATAATCAAAATAAATAACATTTGTACATCTTCCTTATGGGTTATGGTTTAGAATGGTCCAACTTTCTGAGATGAAATCCTATGAACACATCAAAGTCAAAAGAGTGCCATCCTATTCTTGGATCCTTGGATACTCCGAGATCCCATGGACCACACGAATGCACCAAAACTGCAGCATTCTCATCAGTTGAGTGTATCCGTGTGAATCCAGATTGTTTCAATTAAACTACCAGCCAGCATTTGCGTTTTGTTGTCGTAAATGGCCCCTTCTTGGATGGATATATCTGCTCCTAACTGTAACACTAATAGTACTAGGACTGTCTGGGTGTGATTGTCTGCAGTGAGTTTATTGACAATAAAATGATAAGGCTTTATGGGTTCATTTAGTATTTTCCATATCTATAGTTTTATCATTGAACTGGGGATTTCTCATTACATGCGAACACACTTTGAGGGTTCCAGATTAAAGCAAGGAAAGATATAAAAAAGAAGCTCAAAGGCTGGATAAAAAAAGTTGGGAATGCCTTTTAAGTGTGAACCTGGACCAGTGGCAGTCTACAAAGAGAGGGTGGGAGTGGTTTCTCTCAGTGGAGATTTCTTAACATTTTGAGTCTCTTCTCTTGAGGACTAGAATCTAAACCTTTACTTTTTTTGTAATCTGAAACAGAACGATAGCTGTAATGAGCATCATTTAAAGGCACATCCAGGTTGAGCAGCAGTGTGAACGCAATAAAAATAGTCCCAAGGAATAGAAGGTCACTACACCCTCATTATGTTTAAGGAATATCGGAAAAAATGGCACCAGTGTTTCACAGCCCTTTGGTTTCAACCGTGAAGGCTTTGCTCTGAGGTGTGGTGGCACTAAAGCTCACTCTTGCAGGCCTTTCGTGACTTCACTTTATGAAGCAGATGGCAGGGTGAGGCAGGGCAACAAGGATTCTGGCTCTGGCACTTTACTCTACATCCTCTGGGATTGTACTATTCCAAACTTGGCTCAAATTAGGCTGTGACTTGGGCGAGACTGAGGCCAAGAGTTCAAACGCTCTCCTGGCCACAGATTTCGACTGCAATTAAATTAACAATGAGTCAAAACAGGCTGCAGCCATGCACTAGACTAGACTGTGTGTCCCCGGGCCCCACGTACTGTTATTGTACTGTACCTACAACTGCAAGCCACAGCTCAAAGAGACCGGGGAGGACAAATATGACATTTTCAGTTTTTGAGGCAGCCTTTAAAATGAAAGCCAGTTCCATAGAAATGAGGTGTGCCTTTGATGTGTGCACTCGGACCAACACGGTCAAGAACGCACACAACTACCAACACATGAGGCCAAGTGTGCCAAAATAATGCACAACACTCACTTCAAATCTGTTCACACACTGAATCAGAAATGTAGATGTTTGAGAAGAGGCATTAGCTGGATTTGCACACTGTTGCTGTTGAAAATAATAGAGAAAAGAAACATACTTTGATCTAACGTTGTATGTCCCTTGAGTGTTGTGTTCATGGGCAGGGTGTTGTAATTAAATACCAACATAAACTGGAGTGACTGAAATGGGAGTTGTCCTTGTATTTGTGGAAACCTAAAATAAATGAAGCTGTTGATAATTCTGGCGGCGAGTGGTTGTGTTGCGGTCCAGTCTCAGTGTAGGCGGCGGAGGGCACCTGCTGAGTCCGATACTTCATTTAATGAATGGGTTTGCGTTTTGTTGCCCTGTACACAAGTTTGAGAAATAAAGGCCACTGTTTTTTTGCCAGGAGACATCTGTGTAGTCAGCATTCAGGGACCCAACAATTACATTATAGTTTTCACTGAAGATGTTGTGTTCACTGTTGACATGACAACGTAGCGGGTGCTGGAAAATGCAAAAACAGCCCTTCAGATGGATTGATAAATTTGTGTTTTTGTGGAATGAGAACCCTATCCATGTATGAATGAACACAACATATTGTCATGTAAATGGGGTCTATAACACTATAACTACACGCTGTGTAGTTATAGTGTTAAAGGTTACTGGAAAAATTAATATGTCATTTATTTATGTAGAGTTTCTAATTTTGATTTAGACTAGGCTTATACATTTAAGACAATCAAAAGAGTTACAGACTTTGGATAAAAACAAATATAAAAAGTTGTGTTAGGCATGACATCTGCCATGCTTTGTTCACACATAATAGAATATAAAAAAGAATTTATAAAGACACATTTTGATCAATTTTTGAAAAGAAATGGAATCTATCATTCAGTGCACTCATTACTTTTATCAAAAATAATTAAATCAGTGACAGGATCAATAAATCACTTCTGTCTGCTCAAAAAAATGGCTACACTTTCAAGCTTTGCCTGAGGTCTGCCAAGAAGAAGATGAAATGACTCACTTGCAATACTTTCTTCATGTTGTGAGATGTGAGGGAAAACCCTTAGATAAAGAGAAGAAAAGTTTTGTCTTTCAGACGATGAGTCAAACATAGCCAGCCTAAAAAAAGCTCATCTGATGCTTTTTTAAATACAACAAAGCAGCAGAGCCAAGGTGTCTAACTAAACCTGTCAAATTGGTGTCTGGAGACGCTTCCCGCTCTAGTAAGGGCTCCAGGGAATTGTGGACGTTTGCTCAGTGAGAGAAGAAATCAATCAGCACGGGTAGGTATCACACTCCAGTGATTTTAACGGTTAATATCCTGACAGTCTGCCAGCGATGGCAGGAACTCAGCTACTGGACTGGTTAAAGATTGCTTACAGTGGCTATTTATACAGGATTAACTGGATACAAGAAAGAGCAACAGAATAGAATATAAAAGACCAAACTGTAATTATTTAGTTCAAGTGACTCCCTACTTTTTTCATGCTTTCAACTGCTGCCTTTTTGGAGAAGAGTATAACTAATGCAACTCCAAATCTCCTAGGAATCCTGCAGTTGTGACATTGCCCAGTGGTGAATTTACAAGAGGAATAAACATGTTTACAGCCTGGGCCTCGGTCTCTTGAGCAAAGTCATCCTGTTATGAACTTTTAAATAATTCTGTTAAGGACTTAAGCTATACTTGTGGTGACTTTGATTGACAGTTATCTACTCAGCTACAATCACCTTAATCCTCTTCTCTTCTGCCAATTTACTGGAACATATTTGGTAAGCATCACCATGATGGTTATAGTCAGTGGAAATTTTGATGATTACGAAGTAACAAAGTACAAAAACTGTTTAAACATTAATTCATTTCACTTCAAATGGTGCATTATGTATTCATATGTTTAAAATTGAAAAATACATTTAAATACAAGATATAAACTTGATATTTATTTGATTTAGAGGTTTGTTAAGGTTGGAAATCACATTGTAAAACTTTCAGGGTGTAATATATCAAATGTCTGCAGTGAAATAACAGCTAACACCAAATTGAAACAGTCTTTTTTTACAAATGACTTTTCTAAAGATAATCTCCCTTCTTGTAACCAAAACAAAATCTCTTCCCAATGTCTCAACTTAACCACCTCGGGAGTTGTATGTAACTGTATGTCACAATGTAGTTTTTTGAATGTATTGTAGTGATCTAAGCTACAACAGATTAAAATCTTAACTCCTCATATTTACATATATATATATATATATATATATATATATATATATATATATATATATATATATATATATATATATATATATATATATATATATATATATATATAAAATTTTCCACATTCCACATTGAATATTTATTTTACAACCAACAACTCATTTTTACTACAAAGAATTCAAATCACAGTCTGGACAACAAACCAGTAACCATTACGCACAGACTCCACACAGATGTGTCCACGAGGCTGTGCATACATACGGTGAGTGAAAGCAGGCGGGCTGTGTTTACTGTTGGGGCCTGCGTGTTGATGGGATGAGACACCCAGGCTGATAACGCAGGCTCAGAGCTGGCAGCGCTGCGTGTTTGATCTCCAGCAGCAGACTGGGCCAGGGCCACAGCCGCGGGAGTGGGGTCAGTGAGGTGTGCCGTGTGCTTGATTACAGACTGGACGGGGGCCCCATGATCTCTCAGCAGGTCACCCGCAACCCCTGACCTCTACACAGCGGGCACTGACGCAACGCTCAATGCTCTCTCCAATAACACAGTGGGGATGAAAGAGGGGCTGTGGGAGCCGGGAGGATGAGACCACTTCCCCTTTGGACCCTGAGAATATGATGGTACACAGCAGCGTGCAGAGGAGGGCGGCTGGTGGCAGAGCGCAGCCAGCTTGTGGACATACAGTATGGAGGAGGGCCTGCGTAGTAAAAAAGGGGGCTTTGTTCTACCTCTCTAACCTGATCAATTACACCAGGCGGGACCTAGGCCTTTCCCACAGCGTAACTGAAGAAGACACCTCAAATCTTTGGCTCAGAAAAGGACAAGAACCTTTTCAGTGCCCTCTGACTTAAGTTGTGTTGTTTTAAGTTTTAATTAGTATCACACTTAGAGTTTGGATTCATAAATGAAATCTATTGCATTTGTAGTCTGTAGTTGTAAATTTATTTGTTAGACTTGCTGATTTATGAGCTTTTTCTTGTATACAAATCTCAATACTATTGGTATATTAGTCAATCAGTTCGGGTGGTGGATGGGACACATAAAAAATGAACTTTCATGCGGTAGCCCCATGTTCCTGTCATGAGGGAAAGTTTATTTTACTACCGTCATTGTTCATCGAATTCATGGAACCACAACAAATTCACACTTTTTTTTTCCTTACAATTTGACTTGCAGGAACTACAGTCAACAGCAGCCCGTATCAACAATAGTGCGTTGGTACCAATATTAAAGCTCAGCAAATTTTCATAGAATCCAGTGGAGAAGGTGGCCAGCACAGCTTGTTGAAGTTTGTGGGTAAACACACCCGCCATCATTTCCCTTGAGGCACCTGGGTCAGCCAAATGTTAATCTAGCCTTTAGTCTTCATGAGTGACAGCGGGACAGGCCTGCGTCGATACACACAACAGAAAGACTGCCTGTCATGATATTGTATGCCTCAGAGGATTTTCTTTTGACTGCAATGAGCCAGCACCTACAAGTATCAACGCTGAACATGGGACGTGCGAGCTTAGCGATAGGGAGCAATGCCAGAGACAAAATTGAAATTGTGTCTCTGCATGTTTGTCCGATGCTGTCAGAGACAATGCATCATGCAAACAGTGTGTTTTTTGAAACTCAGAGAATGTAAGCTTATACCTTTTGGCCTGTGTATGAAAACTCTCTGGAGGAATGAGCTGTGGAAGCAAGTGCTATTTGAATTGATTGTATCAGACTGATATGCAGAAAATAAATAACAAAAATCAAATTTGCTAGAAATGTTAGCTGTAATAATTGTTGCAGTCAAGCTTTTTTTATATATATTGTACACTTCAAACACCTGCAGTTGACTAAAGTGCTTTTAGGTACCATTTAGGGACACTATTGAATGTTGTAACATTATCCCTTTACCTCTGACTGGAGGATTACAAGGTTAATCTGACATAGTTATTAGACATCTGTGTTTATATGTACTATGTCAGGAGAATACAGGACACATACTTTGTAGATATCCCGTAATTGTCTGGTAGTTTCACTGATAAACTGGTTGCGTCAAGCATTTGGGAGTGAGGGTATGGACAGTTACTACCACGGGTGAAATGTCTGTGTTTACAACAACTGCAGGGTGAGATATTCCTGACACACCACCTACATCAACCACACGCATGTTAACAATATTGGTGCTCTTCCAGACGATCCGTGGACACCATTTATGCTTGACCCTTGTCCCCCTTGTCCCCCCCAGATGAAGTCAGGATAAGGCCTGAAAGATAGTGTATGTATGAAAAGGGCTATAGAATAATATAAGTACAATGATAAAGCACCTATAGGATGTCATCTATCTCATTATACCTTTTTTTTGCAAACATCAAAAAGACATCTATCAAAGGGAACAGCAGCTCATACTCATTATCACAAGTTTGGGATTGCTAATACAGCAGGAAGTAGCATCATTACTGTTCCTATGCACACTTGAATATATAAATGAGCTTTGTACAGTTTTTAAATGTAATTTTTTTTTGTATTTTGCCTCAGGCCCAAAGCTGCTGGAATAGGGTATAGGCACCTGCAACTCCTCACAGGACTAAGTGGAAGATGGATGAATGAATGAATGAATAAGTATAGAATAAAATGGAAAGTGTAGTTCATGTTTTGTTCTGTGCACTAGTAGAGTCAGATAATATGATTAAACATTTCTGTGAGTTCTGTAACCACATCCTTTCTCACAGTTTTTTTCTCCTTCAATAGCAAAATATGTAATGGCTAAGCTAGCTTTAGGTAAAGTCTGAAACCAAGGAATCATGAAGTCACTTGAGAAAAAGTACAATAAAAAGGTTAAGAACTAAAGCATTTTGATGTTTTATTCTTGACCTTTCTATTGGCTTATGACCTACAATCTCCACAGACTTGTGAAATAATATCATTAAAAACAATAGCTGGGTTCTTGTTGGCCCTGGGAAATTGTGTAATCCAGAAAAAATATTTATAGATTTGAAGGTTTTCAGTCTAGCTCATGACCAAATCATGACACAAACTGTATTTTTAAAAGGTCCGGGATAAAGTACCTTTAAAAAGTGTTAAAAAAATCATAATACAATACAATACTCAAAAACAACAGAAGGTATCAAGTGGTAGCTAGTTTGAAAAAATGTACTATGTCACTTTAACCATCTTTTTGTATTTTTAAGTGTTCCAACCGAGCTAGGGGCACCCCCATTAAATTATTACTTCCCAATAATCTCAGAACTACTTTATGTATAATAGATTTTTTTTTCTTTTTTTATATTTAAATAGTATAAACAAAAAGTAGTCTGAAGTTATTGTGTTACTTTGCCAACATTCTTTATTGGCTTCTTCTCATACAGTTCCTGCTTTTACACCTATCATTTACCTACTTAAGCACTTCTAAAATATATACATAGTATGACAAATTCCCCTTCTTTTCCATCAAGGGGATAATTTCACTTTAATGACAGCGTGTCACTGTAAATCAACAGATCACACGTCTGCTTCTCTCTTCCTTTATCTTACCCCCAAGACACTTTCCTCCCCATTTTTCGAAAGGTGACTCATTTTTAACCAATCAAAGAGCAGCTCAAATAATCATTCACCCTGAACCTCCCCCATTTTTGATTTGCACCTTTGATAAACTGTTTTTTTTTTTTTTGTAGCTTTAATTGCACGCTCTTTTCATCATAATTTTGTGTTTGTTTCCTGTCGTTTTCTTGGAGGTGACTTACAGCTATAATTTTTACATCAAGGAAGTTGTTAGAAATGACTAGCAGGTGGAATACATAACAGAGGAGCCATAGCACCACTTAATGCAATGAATTTAGAAATCAACAAATCTGACGCACACATATGTATATATTAACAGAAAAACAAACAAAGAGCAAACTGGACATAATTAGGGTAATTTTGTTTGAAGTATTATGCATTGCAACTGAAAATAGAACGGATAAAAGATGAGACAATAATAGATCTAAAGAGGACCTTGACTGAATGTTGTTGTAACAGAAAGCATTTTGTTTGACACAGTGCATATTTTCTACTAAACTGATCTACTCTTCAGTTTTATAAAGAATCATAGAATCATTATTTAAATTAACAAATGCAATGTGTGCTTCTTTGTATGTAATAAGGCGTTTTTTTCTTCAGGTTACACAAGGCCAGAATCAAGACATGGACTGAAGCAGCCCCCAAGGTAGAACCAGGACTAAACCCAAGACTACATATGGGATAGAAAAAAACATTTATAAACCAGGACTAATTGAGAACCTGGTCCAATGAAAGACTAAAGCCAGGACGGAACTGAAGACCAGACTAACGCCATGGACACAATTAAAACTCCAGTATTTTCTGTCCCATTCAAAGCCAACAGCCCTGAGATTACCAACAGTTTTAAAGCCAGTATGGAATTGAAATCCTCTGTTGATAAATTATGCTGTGTGTATTGATATATTCGTTCCTTATATAACATGCAAAATGTAGTATCTAAAGTGAGAGACAACTGAATTCAGGTCACAGCGCAGCAGGAAATCTTCCTTTTCATGTGAGATCCAGAGGGGTCACTCTTATGAACTCATTAGGAGAGAAATGCTAATGTGCCTGTGTTTTTTCTCGCTCCTACTCTCCCTTTTCTCTCCACTCCAACTTTCCCGCTTTTTTTAAACAAGCAGGGCTGCCATACACAGAGCCGTGCCTGAGACTATAATGTATTTTGATGTTAGGGAAAGTGTGTAAGGTGCTTCTGACAGAGCTTCATTAGGATGGCTGTCGCTTGTTGCCTTGTCATCAAGCCGCTAAACTGGCATCATTACACTGCAAACAAAGGCCGGCGCTCATCTATGCTAGCTTGTTACAGCTTTGCTTTTCCCACTGCTAGTAATATTTGCTTAACAAATATAAGAGGGAGTAAAACATTGTGTGAAATATGGACATACATGTGATATCCAACAAATGTTCTCCCCCACCCCCAATATTATCGTAGAAGATGCACTGCTCTTGTGTCAATCATGGTGCAGAACCACAAAGATTGCAATCAAAAGAGTTTGTGTATATGAAATTCATTCAATATTCAATATAAATTTGCTTTCTTGCTTGATATTTGACATTTCCTGCTTAATATTCTAATAGTCTGTTGTATTCATATATCATCCTTTTTACATCTTCAAGTAAAGGTTTTAACAATTATATTTGACTAAAATAATCTAACCTTTTTAGAATATGTATTAATAAGATTACTGTCACATTTGGTTTTAAATATTGTAAAGATATTCTGTGAACTGTTTAATGATGCTTAAAGACATCATTCCCATGAGAAACCTCCACAAATGTCAGCTACAGAATCAAACAAATGAATCAAATTAAACAACTGACAGAATGAGACATTAAAAATGTCAAAAGGTATTTTTCCAAAGAACATTTCTGATATCTTCAGTTATGTGTAATCACAAAACCGTATATAGACATATTGAAGTGATAATGGAGGCCTGATGTCAGTCCTTGCAGTTTTATTTATGAAATTAAAAGTGAGCAGTTTGTAAAAAGTACAGGATTTCTTTTACTCTTTGAATTATAATCAACCAAGTCAAAAGCTAAAGACTAAAGCACGAGGCCTGATTTATTTCAACAATTTTCACAGCTTGAATCACATCATCTCATTCTTCAGGCCTTGAGGCCTATCTCTTTTAGTACCTTAATAGGCCTGTGTACCACCAAAAATCATTTTATTTCCCAATTCCCCCTAATTTTCTTATTTAACCCGTATCCAAGGTGAATGCTGAAAGAAACAAAAATAAATATATTTGAAGTAAAGACTGTTGTTCCTGTTAGCAATGTTCTAGGCTGGTGTAGGCAGTTAGCGTTATTTCAAACGTTGCCAAAGCAAAAATGGCGGATAATTAAATTAAACAACTACTTTAATTAAGTAGAACCACGTTTTAATGCGCAGGGAAACAGCCAGTTTTCACCTTGTCTCCACTTTTCTTCTTCTTTTTTTGGCTAGAAACAAGAACGCTAATGCTAAAGGCTTTAGTGCAATGCTTGGTTGTTGGGATGTGCTTGTGTGAAATCTTTCTAATTAACTCTCGTCTTTAGCGCGCTGTGTCGTATTCCTGCGCGTGTGCTGTGGCGCGCACGTGTGTGTGTGTGTGTGTGTGTGTGTGTGTGTGTGTGTGTGTGTGTGTGTGTGTGTGTGTGTGTGTGTGTGTGTGTGTGTGTGTGTGTGTGTCTTTCCGCTCTCCACTGGAATGCAGCCAGTCTCTGTTGAATCCACACTCCGCTTCCAAACCCCAAAGCCTTTGATCTTTTTTTCGGCGTCTCCTTACCCGGAAGAGAACCCCTTCTCCCTCTCTCTCAGCTGGGATGAACGCACACGTGGAAATGTTGGCCCGGCTCCACGCTCGGCCCAAATTTAGTCATACAAAGGCTAGGGAGCGCGGGGGGAGAGCGGAGCGGAGCAGGGAGGGGTGCAGTGGGGGAGACCGGGCGGGGGGAGTCGGGGATGAAAGAGCCAGCCGCCGCAAGATCAAAGGCAGCCGCGGCTCCGCCCCGCTAACCCCACCTCCGCGCTTTATAAAGATCTGCCTCCCCATCCCAACTTTGATTCTCACGCAATCTCTCACTGCTCGCACTGAGGCTCGAAGACTGTCAGTTTTTTCCACATTATTCTGTTTTTATTTTCTCCTTACAAAATCATTTTCTAATGTTTGAAGAATAATATAGGCCTACTTTCCTTGAGAATTTGTATTCACGTGCGTGTAGCAAATCTGATCCTCTGACTGAAGTAATTGAACCCCCTGTTCTTTTTGAGTGTCATTCCGCTATTTAGCCTTTTTCTTCCCTACCCACAGAGACACTATATGTGCTTGTTCAATTTGTTTAACATTACATCATAACTATCAGGGCAATGCAGGTTTAGTAGTTTGAACAAGCAGTTAGAAAACCGTGGAAAATCACAAGTATTCGTTACTGTGTGTTGCCTGACAAGGCGTCAAAGTCCTAGGCACACCTTCATTCACAAATGATGCAAACACGGCCTATTATAGGTATACTACCCCATTAAAAATATATATTATTTATATATAATACTTTTCAGCATCGACATTATAGACCTCTTTTATGAAGTTATTCCTGTAGCTAGCCTACTGTAACTTTTGCCAATTCTTGCGTTAAACGTCTTTGCTTTCTAAAATGTATCACCTTTGTTTTCTTTCTCCTAACGTCTTTTATATATTTTAATTTTTTTTTTTTTATTTAGACTATAACAAGTTTTAACCCGTGTCTTTCTCCTCTCTGTCTGGCCATTTGTTGTGAGCCGAGCTGGGTCTCTCTGGAGGAGTGTCAATCAAAGCGGCGGCGCCTTTCATCTCTCCTTCCTCCCTGTGACTGAGGCGGAGGAGGCGGAGGGCTACATTATACCAACACACACTACACACACGGCTTACTTAACGCCGTGGAAGCGGTGCGGGAGCAGTGGGAAGCCGCTCCACACCGTCGCTATATTTTTGATTGTTTTATGACTTTTGCTTTTATCCCTCCTTAGTCAGTCGTCCATCTTTGAAGGATGTATTTTTGAGCATGAAAGCCGCGGCACTTGTCTTGTTTTTTAACTTCTTTTAACTGTTAGCATACTTTAGTAGCAGCATACATCCATCCATCACCTCCGTGTTTTGGTTGACTCTATCTTGATTAAACAGTTTCGCCGGACCACCAAGGGACTAATTTCTTTCATTTTTATTTTATTTTTTATTGCACTTTTTACTTTCAGAGGAAAATACGCTGTTGACTGTTGTTTTTATCTCATCAAATTGAAGCGTGTTTTCGCTGTGACCTTTTTACATCTCTAGTTTTTGGTCGTGAGTTGTAGCGGACACAAGGAGAAAGCTGTTGCTTTGTTATAAAGAAACACACCGGCAGCGTGTTCCCGGTGACTCGCCGCGCCGACTTAGCCCACGCAAGGGGACATTTCCCAGTCGTTCCGGGGGATTTTGGGGGGAGTTTTCCCCACATCGTGCCGGTGTGTGTTGTCTTCATTTTTTTCGGTAAACCACTGAGTAAAACAGCCTCAAAATGCCACAGTTATCAAGCGGCGGTGGAGGAGACCCGGAGCTGTGCGCTACGGACGAGATGATCCCGTTCAAAGACGAGGGAGACCCACAGAAGGAGCAGATCTTCGCCGAACTCAGCCACTCGGAGGAGGAAGGAGACCTGGCAGACATCAAGTCATCTCTTGTGCACGAGTCAGAGAGCAGCCCGAACAGCAACGATGTGAGTAACGTTGTGTTCACAGGTGATGGGCAGAAGGAAGGTCAGCAGCATTTAGTTTTCAGAAATAAAGTTTGGTCTTTTTCGGTAAGCCTATTAAATAGCCCCCATAAAGATTCATTGAGAGTCTGTGTTTAGTTGATGCTCCAGTCAACAGTTCAATGCAATAATGATTAAACACTAAACTTTTAAACATTTATTGTATTAAAAATGCAATAATTATGCTACAGTATTACAGTAAACACAGGACAAAATATTGATACTGAACA
Organism: Neodontobutis hainanensis; assembly: GCA_024349245.1. Taxonomy (NCBI): domain Eukaryota; kingdom Metazoa; phylum Chordata; class Actinopteri; order Gobiiformes; family Odontobutidae; genus Neodontobutis; species Neodontobutis hainanensis. The sequence goes on from JALDNG010000024.1 coordinate 3,949,558, forward strand.
GAAAAAGGAGGTTATAGGCCTGGCCATATTGTCTACATACAGCTCAACCTCTAAAAGATGCTCCTCTGGTCGTTCATCTCAGTCTATGCATGCCTTAAATGTTTTACATGACCCTTTGTGCCAAATATTCATTTATCAGAATATTTGAAAAACTGCAATGGTTAAAGAAAATAAAGATGGGCCTTCTGAGTCTCATGTAACATCCACATTAAAATGAGGTTAATAGATGTGTGTTTGCATTGCGTAAGGCGTGAGATGTCCTATAAATAATAATAACTTGATTATAATTAACATGGCTTAAAAATATAATGACAACAACATAGTATTGTAATATTAAAGGACAGTATATATTTTTTAATTAAACAAGCTTTTGTTAGGGTTTACATTCAAGGCTCATCTTACTGTTGAATAATATTATTTTGAAATACTCCAATTTATTTTTCTCTAATAATGTTTTGTCACTAGGAATTTTAAGCCACCTATAAATAAAATTTTCTGTTCAGTCATTTGCTGACCCTCTCACAGAAGACCTTTAAAAATTATTATAATAAACATTTGATTACATTTTTGTGGCTTAAATGTCAGAATAAAAAAATTATAAAAATGATAAATAATTGCAGTCCAGTCTGTCTCTTAGTCCTTATTACATCAGTGGTCTTTTATTAGCCCCCACACTCAGCAGTGGGCCTCAACCATCGCAGGTAAAACAGTTTTTAATTTGCTCTATCTACCCGTTTACTGACCTCCTGCAGCTTGACCATCATCCATGATCATATGTGTTTCCCATTAACCGTAGTGTTAATAGGAATTTGTGCACATACCGATTGAGACTGTACACATTTGCCATCAAATGTCCTAGAGACGCATGAGACAGAGGCTGAATGTTAATTAGAAATCCAGTGAAGTTCCCTTGCTCAGCTTGAAGCCATCCTGAGGGGTCTGAACTGCAAAAAGGGAGGGCCTCTTCCTCTTTCTGATTAAAAAAAAAGGATGCAATTTTATTTTTGAGAAGCAAAAAAATACAACCCTGTTATTTTTGTGATTATTTCGATTTCAATTTCCAGGTAGCATTTAGAATTAATATTTGAATTTAGAAGGAGGCTTAAATTGAGAGCCGAAAATGAGACTGGACCTACAGTATTAAAAACAAGTTAATTTGTAAGCTCCTTAAGGACATGAAGCTTAATTAAGTGGTTCTTTTGAAGCTTTGATGCAGGCTGCTCCGTCAGCCTTCTATAGATAGCAGTGTGTTTGAGCTCTGCGTTGGGGACAAGCATAAGGGATGGCCTTGCAGTGTTTGCGGGCGTCTGACCGTAACAGCATGTCTGTGTGTGTAACTGCATCTGAAGGCCCTCCTAATTGATTCAACATAATTTTATTTTGTTTGTCTTTCTTTTGCAGGCAGCTAGACAGTCCCAAATACCGCAAGATTCATATCATGAAAAACACAGAGACCATACGGAAGATGGTAAGTGACACAGCCCTAAGCAAGAGGTTGTTAAATCAGAATGCTTTATAGGACAGGCGGCATGAGTTCAGCTGCAATAAACCCCAACCGCTTAAGTATTTCACTGTAGCTTGACAAGTTAAAGAGCGTGTGCAGCAGTGTGAAAAAGCACAATATTGTTGTTTTTTTCCACACTGGAGTGATCATTCACACTGTTGTCCTTACGCTTATCAGAGCCCAGCTGCTCTGACAGATCATGTTTGATCCAGATCTAGTCAGGACATGCCAAACCTTCATGGGGACAGCTACCTACCTCAAAGATGTGGGTGCCAGCACAAGAGGAAATCAAAGAAATAGATAGGAAGTTTAATCACGCTTAACACTATCTTCCATAGTGTTAAGCTGCCATCAACACTTAAAGTTCATTTAAAGTCAAATTCCCTTTTAGCTGGTGTTTCTTATTAAGCCATTAACCAAATAAGATTTTGCCCAAATCTTCAGTGCTTGAAGCTGTAACTCCATCACATGCAACATGTTGCAGCCGCTCTGGGCTTTTTGCTCTCTGGCCATTGTGGCTTGACCCCCGCTGCTGCAGGTCATCATTAGTGCTTTAAGAAGGAGTGTGTCTCCTCTTTGTTCCTCTTTTACTCCACAATAGGGTCCCCTCAAACCAAACACGGCCTGCCTTTAGAACTCGATCTGTGTTGCCATCAGGTTGTATGTCCCACAAACCCTCCCAACCCCCCTTTGCTATAGGACACAGCAGCACGAGTGGCGTTGTATGGAGGCCTCTTGAATAACCCCCCCCCTCTCAGGTCAAAGGCGTAGGAACAGTTGGGGCATCTCCTGTTTTGACACAGTTTGTATGTTCTTCTAATTGGTGCTAATTGGCACAGAGGGGCTCTATTGTTCCTCTGTATAATACAACCCTCCTCTCGAAGACGGGAAGAAAGGGCACAAACAAAAAGCCAAGGCGAAATAGGACATGGGTTAAAGCGAACGACAGCGATATCATTATAGCATCAAAACAGGCCGGCACCATTTCTGCTTCAGCATTCTTTCTTGGCTGATTTATTCAATTAAGCACATTAAGAAAGGAATGATTCTTGTTAAGATTTTATGTCAAAACATTTCCATTACTTCTCTTCTTTGTTCAATTATGCCAACAACTTTACAACTTTTGTCTTGACTTTTTCCTCTTCCCTTTCTCCAGCAAAACTTCAAGACTTGTACAGTAAAGGCCATCCATACCCAGGTTACCCAGGCTACATCATGATGAGCAACATGAACAATGACTCCTACATGAATAATGGCTCCCTCTCGCCGCCCATGGCCAGAACGGTCAGTACCAACCAATCATCTCCTGAGAATGATAACTAAGAACATATATTTTGGCCAGTTTAATTTGCCTTACCCATTAACAATTATACTCTTTCCTTCAACATTGTGTTCAATCATTACTTTGATCTAATTTTAATTTAGGCAAATGGTTTCTTAAACATTTATTAAACTACAACATACAGAAATGTAATGTAAACATGCCTTTTCTCCCAGTCAAATGTCCGTGTCATTCTGTGGTTATGTACATTTACTCTCATGTCACACCACTGTTGACATCTCTCCTGCTAACAACCATATGGACTTCTTAGAAAACCAAGCAAACGCCATCATTTTTCGAAGGCAGCATTTCTCTTCTTGTTAAAATTTGAAGTGATGAATGTCTACATGACCCAAGTTAGATCTCTAATTAGCCCAGCGTGACGGGAGGGAGGCCTGCAGGCAGCATTATGTCTCCTCTGTGGTCACGCTGTGGAGCTTCTAGTCCTGTCCAGCGGTGGCATGTGGCTGCACAGAATAGATATTGTCCCTTTAACCGTATTAATTTCAGGCCAGCTGCAGGTCTCTCTTTTTCTCTCTCTCTCACTCGCTCTGGCGGCTTCCTGTGTCTGTCCCGTTTGCAAATTTCTCCTCTCAAGACAGACATAAAACGCAGGGCACACCAGCAGCTGTCCACTCTAATCCGGTTTTGTCCTTGTGTGCGTCTCTGTGGCACACTACCAGCCAGCCTAGTTTTGGTGCACACATGGCACAGCATAAACAAAAGACCCACGCATGTTCATTTTTTTTCTTTCTCTTTTGCACTGCATCAGAGTTTATTTCATCGGGGTAAACTTGTGAGTTGAGAGTTATTATAAGAATTGGCTTTCCGAAGCAGATGTGATTGTCGGGGGCAGATGCCACATGCTGTGTGTAAAGGATCTTTATTCACACGCAACTCTATCACGGAATGATGTTAAAATTGCACTGCTTTCCTTCTGCCAACGTTGGAGAGGGTGAAAGTATGTGACATTGTGGAGAAAACGTGATCCAGATTTCCTCCTGATTCACTGTTTTCGGTTTACAAATAGAATAACTTATGAACTGTGGCCTGTGTTGCTTTCCAAATTCTCTTTCATGGCTCATTTTCTTGTCAATTAGATCAATTATTACATTGTCTACAGTCAACAACTCACTGAGGTCTGTATGGAGACCCGCTGACTGAATAGGAGGAAATTACCCCTCGCTGCAGATGAATTAGTCCAAGCAGTTAGGCAGCGACTTGATGCCAAAACTTTTAAGGCCTCACTTTCATTTCATTTACCACGGCTGCTTTTTTTCTCCCGCCTTTCCCCCTTACCCCTGTCTTTAATAAAACGGTAGTCATTTCATATACGTTTCTCTCACTTATCCAATAAAAAGAGCCAGGGATTGGTGGAAGGATCACAGAACATGAGTCCTTTAGCTTTCTCACTGATGTCAGCTCTCCCTCTGCTGCTGGCCACCGCAGCCACAGTATCTGCAGGCCTGGGATCGGTTTTCACTGAGATCAAAGGCACATTCTCTCTTTCATTCTCTTCCATCCCCAGCCCACCGCCACCCCCTCCCCCCCAGTCCCAGTAGTTTAGATTGATTTCCATTGACCATGACATTCCTGCACATGCCGTCCAGTCATGATGGGGTTGCTGGGAGTTGCTGATTGTCAGCAGATTTCGGGGATCTCTGCTGATAGCTCGACTTCACCGCAAGAGCAGAGATTTTGGTGTGAAGATGGATTATGGTGTTCAGTTCTGTATATTGTATGATAGTACAGATTTGAAACCTTCTCAACCACTTCAAAGAGTGGTTGTGTTATGAATGTCCTGGTGTTTATGGAAACGTATGGATAGTTAGGGAGGTGAGGAGTCTGCAGGGCAAAAGCATAGACCACCACATTATTGTGTATATACCCTTCTTTTTATAAAATTTAATTTTTATACTGTATCTATTTTAGTAAGCTAAAGTGGAAAAAAGAGAAGAGTCAGATAGATCTATAGAGATGATAATTCAGGAATAAGGTGATGCAGAAGAAAATGTCAAGAAAGTTATTTCACTTCTTGTTGTTTATCTAAAAACAGTCGTGGCTAAATAAAGCTGAGAAGAAACAGCTGAAAGTAGTGCTGTCTTTGGGGTTCTTTTGTCGTTGCAGTCGTTTGTTCTGACATTTTGTAAAGTGTTTTTTTTTTTTTAAGTGTCACTGCATTTCATTTGATATGTGAAAGAAGATAAGTTCAGAGCTTTGGTGCTATCTTTAAATAAGTGGTCTTTGAGCCTCCAGTCAGGATTTTGAAATGACAGCTTCTAAATAAAGAGCTCTGCATTGTACATATTTAGAAATGACCTAAAAACTCTACTTAAACGACTCCTATTCCAAACCACATAATAAATTTATAACTGTAGCGATAAAAAGGAACCTAGAGCGTAGTGTTTAGATGAATTGCACTTTACTGTAAAGATGTTTAACTGCAATTTAGCAAACATGGACTCCAACTTGATGAAGGAAATGGATAGAACCGCTGCTGCTTGATGCTGATGGGGTAGTGGAGGAGTTTGAAAAAGCTCACTCTCCCTTTGCTGTGCACTATTTCTCCCTTCGAACCCTCAATTTCAGATCCTCATGGCAAAAAGAAGGGCTGTGTGGTGGGGGTGCAGCGCTGCGCTTTCCTTTGAAGTAGTGGGAACGTGACGGATCTGCTAGCCAGTGTCTCGCAGCGTGGAATCACTAACCCAGGCTTACCTAACGGGATTTGGTAGGACCGCTCGGGTGTCCCTCAGTGCCATGTGTGTCCTCGGCTCATGCCCCCAGCGCTACCGTGGAAGATCCCTGTTAAAGAGAACACTGCATTTTACCAGCAGCCTTAAATTTCCACATATAACGTTCTAGATGGCAGCTTATGGCACCTTGTGTCGTTTTTGAAGTGTCACTACGGGGCGGACATGCCACATGAAGTTAACCAAAGCTGAATGTAGCTTTTTGCCTTTAAGCAGCTAAACCCCACATGATCACCGCTCACTAGTAATAGTCTTAAGATAATACCATGCAATATGTATCAGTGAGTTTCAGTGTGCATATTTCTGTTTTTTTTTTTTATAAGTGAGTCAAAATGGGATCTATTTATTTATACTTAGATATGAATAATATAATAATGTGCAATGATTTTCACAGATAAGGGTTTGAATCTCTACATAGTGGAAGATGTGGTGTATGATTTCTAAACAAAGACTAATTTGTGATTAAATTAGACTTTTTGAGCTTTGCATCTAAAACAGTGCGGCCAATAAAACAACAAGTGGTATAAGTCTGATCATTGGAATTGCAAGTTTTAATGCTATCCTTATTAAAATTGAATTAAAAAAATAAATCCTGAGTAGAATCAAAAATTACATGTGTCATCACAATATATACATTTTACTACTTTTTAGTTCTAACTTTGCAGCCCATATCCCACTATACCGTATTAAAACAAGCTGGTGGATACTAAGCTAGCTCTAAAAGTTTGCCCAAAAAGTAGCAGTCTTGTATTCGAAGGCAGTATTCTGCCTTACTTCCTATATAGTTAGTATGTAGTGCATAGTGTTAAAGTCACAGCGTATTACAGTAATAACACACAGGCAATTCACCTCATAATCACACTTCTATTCAATTGTCATCTGTTTGGCCGCTCTACAAAACACTAAAATATGTGTGTGCACACTGCACATGACGGCCAGGAGCAGAGACCTCCCACAGAAGAAACACTTGTGGTGTGTCTTTGTAGCACCGCCGGGCCTCAGTGTGTTTTAAATTGCACTATTAACGCCAAGGTTCACTCTCGTCCTCTGCTGCGTTGTGATGCCGGTTGACACATTTACTCCATATGCACACCACTAATGACGCCATGTGGTTGTAATCACCTTATCACCCTGTTTCATCTCACTCAGTGGAGCTGTGCAGTGCAGAGTTTCTGTCACAACACAAGATATGAGTTGTTGTGTAAGGATGATGAGAACTAAAAGTAAATAAGAGTTAAAGTTTGTAAATGTACGCCCTTCTGTGTGACAAAACAAAGAAAGTTACCCTAAAGCATCCGTTGAGGACAGACACATGTTGGATTGAATAAAATGTAAATGAAAGGTATGGTAAATAAAACGTTAAAAACGATAAAAATCCAAATGGAGTTTAACAAACAACTGTGTTGTTACATGAAAATGTGTAATGTGTAATATTTCAGTTAGCTTAGTTTGTGGCAAAATACTGTTACAATACAAATATAAAACAACTCAACCTGAAAGTTTTGTTTGGTTTAAGTGTAGCAGTAACTCACAACTCGATCTAGTAGAATGAAATAAACCTAAAAGCCTTTTGGGATGGCACTTTCTTAGTCTGTTAATGTTTGAGGTAATAAAGCACATTGACATAAATAGCCCTCTGTTATGACATTTCATTTGATAAATAGCTTTTTTTCTTGATTGTGATTGTCATTAAATATATATCAGCAAATACAACTAACACCCATATTGGCATTTATGTGTGTCTGCTAAGAGGGAAACACTAATAGATGATGACGTCCCGTGTCGTGCCACTGATACGGATACAGCTTGGAGCCAGTCAGGCCTTTGTGGAGACTCCACAGCTCGAGCCACAGCACCTGCTCTGAGGGCGTCACTCTTCGCCTGCAGCCTGCTGCTGATCTCTGGGGGTGCACAGAGGCCCTCACCAAGGTTGTCCCTTAAGCCCAGAACTGTTTGACTGGTCTGGGTGGGAACTTCCTGCTCAGGCGGGGTCAGAAAGCATAGCGCCCTGGAGTATAGTTGACATGTGTGGTGTGTTTTGGGGATTTTGTTGTGTCACTTCAGACGTTGTTTTGACTGTAGAATTCCCCCAAACCAGGCTAAGTTATGGGTGATGTGCTAAAGTGTGTTAAAGTATTTTAAATGAATTAGAACAAATGTAATCACAGTAGTTTCACTTTAATGACCCGGTCTTGTCTATAAGCTACAAATGAGTCTGTAGTTCTAACAAACTGATCACAGTGCCACTCTGTTCCTTAATGCAGTCATAAAATAAGTAAAAATGAATAGCTTTATTGACTTCATCATGACAGCGTGTTGGTCTATATAGAGGAGAGCAGTGTTCCATCTAGTAAACGTCAGAGGGGAATAATAGGAGCGCAGGAGTGAAACATGGGTGCAAATCCTGCCGGCTGTGTCCGGACTTCAGAGGAGCTCAAACAGCCCTCACTTTGTCCTGCTAAGAAATTGAGCTATGATCAATAGCCGCTCTGTTGTGTGAAGTTGGTCAGTCTCTGCTGTGCACTCTCCCTCCTTCTCTTTGCTGTTTCATATTTTTCAGAAGCTCATTATTTCTTTCTGCTGTGGGTGTGAGTGCTAAAGAGGCTCACATGCAATGTGTATCTGACAGTGCTGAAATATTAATGGTCCCCAGTGCAGAAGGTTGGTATAGGCCTGCATGGTTACAGTACAAAGGGTGCCTTCTCGCCACTAGGCTTTATTAGCCAAGCTGTTAAATGAATAGATGGAGATAGTTGGCACTCTTTCTTCTGCTTCCTTCTGTGTTTTAGTGCTAAACATCAAACCATTTTGTTTTCCGTCTAGCCATTTCCAACACAAGGGTATAAGACATATTCACACACAAGCGTACATGGATGTAAGAATTACTCTGGTGAGCTTTCTGTGGGAGGACAAAGAGGAGGGCTTTGCTATCAGTTCATTTTGTGTGGTCTTGGTCATAAAAAACATACTGTTCTTTGACTGTGAAAAAAGCCTGTCTTTAATTTTTGGGAAGCCCATAAAAGTTTGTCGCCCCTTTCATATCGGCTGTGGAATTGAAAACAAATGCTACATTCTCCCCTCCTCTCTTTTGAACCCGTCAATTATGGAGTTGTGAAAATAAAAATCAGTCTGTAGATCTCTTTCCCCACTTCTTTTTTTCCTTTCCTTCCTTCTCTCTCTTTTTCCCCATTCTCACTCTTTCTTCCTCTTTCACTTTCTTTTTTTTTTTCTCCCTTGTTTTTGAAGAAACCGAGGGGGATCACTGATGTCAAAGTCAAAACCAAGAGCATTAAGAAAACTGGCGAAATGCAATACAGCTGCAATCCGACATGACGCTAGAAAATAGGGCTGAGGAGCAGAAAGCCTCTCTCCCGTATTCCCAGGGCGCGCAACTGCTCCCGGCCTTGGCTTTGATCTCTTCAAAGCCTCCTGCCTCCTACTAGATGGAGAGTCTTGGCTGCTGCTCGTGAGCGCTGGAGAGAGGCAGAGAGAAGGAGGGGATGTTTTGGGTGGGGGGCGCGTCGTCTTTTCCTTTCCTGGGCTGAAATCAATCACAGTGCCGAGGCAATTATGTGTAATTCAACCCCAGCCAGATTAGTGACTCTTGTTACCTGAGCGACCGGAGCTCTGTAATCTGTGAGACACACAGGCCTCACCAGCGAAAGAGTAGCCAGGAACAGGCGAGGGCACTTGAGGGGAAGGAGGGGATTGAAGGGAGAGGTGCTGAAAAGCAGGCTGCCATGCTGCTGTCCAGCAGAGCAGAAAATCAGAGTACAATGGAGTGATTACACTTGCAGATGTAGCTATATTTATGATGAGGTGACTGGAGAGAACAGAGGGAACAGGGAGTGCTGATTGCCATGGAGCTTGCTAGTTAGCGTGCTAACGAGCCGTCTCACTTGCTTTTGTGTTAAACCGTGTGCGTAGTGTCAACTCTGCTGTGTCTCCAGTTGTCCCCCACCAGCAGCCACCCTGTCCCCCTCCAGTGCCATATCTCTATCGCTCATGCCCTCAAAAGTCGGCTCCAAAATGCAAGCTTGGCCAAGGCCTGCCCCAGGCGCACAATTTACTATGGCTGGTGAAAAACTCAGTGGCCCCCAGTCACAGAGGAAACACTGCAGCGAAGAGTACTCCTACTGAATGTGTCACTGTGCTGCCATGATACAGTTTACACCCTCATGCTCTCTTTCCCTCTTACAGCGACTAGTTCAATATCAAGTTAGGAGTCTGATGCTTAGGACATACTTGATAAGATTAATTTGCCTTCACCTTTTATCTGCCTTTATGTTGTGTGGGATTTTTGTGACAGTCGGAAGTCAGGTTGATGCCAAAGGGAAAATTGCTGACCTGGCTTTGAGTTCGTGAGTATAAAAGTCACAGTCTGAGGACAAGATTTTGTTTTTTTAGCAGTCACTTGATGCAGGATGATGAAACCCTCAAAGATATCCAGCAAGAATGTTTGTTCAACTGATGAGCACGCCCTGTGTGCCATGTTTCTTTTGATCATGGGACCACTCAATTACTGACACAAGCCTACCCTGTGAGATGTACACATTAAATAAATGAGATGTATGTAGTGGTTAAAATAAAAAGTAGCTGATAGTTTTAACAAAGCAGGTTGACAGGGACTGACTCTAAAAATATAAAGGTCATGCTGAATGGATTATGTGGCATCAATAGAGCCACCGTCCAGCTCAGCAGGGGCCCTTAAATCCACTAGCAGCCATAACCCTCAGCTCAGGGGCCAGGTGACGCTTTTCATGTCCTCCAATGGAGAGACATCACAGAGACGTCCTCTACTTTGAGCTGCCCGTCATCAAACAATCTAACAATGCATCAAAACATCAAATCAATGCACCTCCAGTATAACCCTATCTTCTGAGATGAAAGATGGTGAAGTGGAAGTGCACACCTCTAATCTATGTTTTACATTCATATAGCATCTTGCATATCAAAGCTGCAGCACACTAAAGAAGGCGTTTGACATTTATGACCTTTTCGATATTAAAAGGTTAGAAAATAAGGTTAAAATGGAAAGTGGGGGAAAAGTAATGTCCCTATACATAATATAACAGTCTGAAAGCAATAATTAAAACTAAACCGAATTCAATTTATCACAGTAACCTCAGACAAATGGGATTATATTATACACATATGAAAAGGTGGTTTTGAATCCACTCATCCACAGTGTGTTCATTGTATTGGTTTATAATTCAGATTAGTGGCATCAGGTGCAATGAGTTTACCCTATAATGTCAATGAAACCATATGCCTGGAGCTTAAGCAGTTCCTTTTGTGGCCTCCAAAATTCTCTATTACCATTTCTTTAGAGGTATCAAGGGATCAGCAGTCGTAGTTCGTAGCCTTGTTGAACATGGTCATTGTTTTGTTTGTATTAAAGCCCACAAAACCCGGCTGCAAAGCTAATTGATGGGGTGGAGTTTTTATGTGACCACTTGGATCCTTGTAGAGGTTCTTAAAATGATCCCTGCTTCTGCGAGGATGGAGAAAAGCTATTTGTTAGGAGGGGATCAGATCTGAATGGCTTTGTGCTTTTCATTCAGTTCTTAGTAGGGGCGTGTGTGCCTGGGTAGAACGAACCACTAAAATGTGTGGTTTGATTAAGGACTAATTCCAGGCTGAAAGGCAGTTGTTGGGTGTCTTTACCAGTTAATCTTTTAAAACGAGGAATCCCATCAAAACACAGGGCTGCTGGTATTGTTGCACAGTGCATAATGTAAATGAGCATTAAGGTTTGCTATACACTCTCCAAATATGAATACATCCAAGTGCTGCGCTCAATGCATTGACATAATTAGCCAGTACCAAAATAGACTATAACTAACTGTGAAGCTAAGTGGAAAACATAGCTTTGAAAGTAAAAAAAGTGGGTGAAAAGGTGAAATAAGCATTAGTCATGTAACTGCAGGTCAAAGGTTCAGACAGGTGCAACTTAAAGCTAAAGGCCTTCTCTTCTCGCGTGTCTCTTTGAAACAAAGTAAGTAAGCTTTTCAAAAGAAACTTAAAAAAATCTGTTGACAAAAAGAATATTTTTGAAAATAAAGCTAATTTTATGTCATCAATGATTATGCTCACTGAACTATCAATATTTTTATTCTTTCTATTCTTGTGTTGTGTGGGTGTGTGTGCATGTGTCTGATAGAGAAAGAAAAACTAGGTCAATATTCTCAGCCCAGGCACAAGCACATCTCATTCAGAACACCTCCCTTTTCACATCTCTCGTGTGTGCGCCATTGAAAACCTTCCCCGCAGCATCATTCTGAGTCGCTGCTCTCTCCGTCATCTAGATTTTGCTGGCTAGCCTGTGATGCTAAAAAGCACCTCTTCCTTAGTGTAGCTGTAATGTTTGCTGTTGCATTGCAGCTAGCTAGGTCTTACTGAGTACTAGTACTCTCTCCAGCTCCCATCTCCACAGGTAGAGACACACAAAGAAAAGACTATTTTCCCCCTCAACGCTGAGCTCCCAAATCCAAACTGACAGCCATTCATGCCCAGAATACCTGGGTGAAAGCTGAGGGGGGTACACTATCTAGGTGTAGCAGGCAAATCCGCTCTTGTTCGATGATTCTCAAGCTTCTGCATGAGGGCGACTCATCAGCACTTTTCTACTATTCTGTACAGCCTTTTCTCTTCATCGTCCACATTGTGAAGGGACTGAGGTTTTAGCTCACTAGCTGCACAAAGTTAGCTTGTGCTGCGATTTTATTTGTGTACATTTTACTGGGCCGTTTGAGTGTTATTCTTGAATGCAGATGTTGGCATGGATGTGTTGCCTGGCACGAAGGGAACTACTCAGCAAACCTGCTCTGGCCATTGATAAATCATGTGGTGTGTTCAAGCAGCAGGGGGGTTGCTATAAATAGTGCCAGAGAAGGATACTGATTGATTCAGAAATGAAAGTGTGTTTAAAAATGTTGTTGCTTGTGGTCGGCATTAAAAAACCTGATGTGGTACCATGGGCTGAATTTTCACCCATATACCTGCAGACTGGGCCGCTATGTTTATGGAGTCAGAATAGAACCATATTTGTATCATAAAAATGCTGAAAGGATGAGAAGTTAGGATTACAGAGTTAGTTGCAGCCACAGCCTTGACGGATGGGACACTTAATTGAATATTATATCATTGAAGGGATCCAACCTAATAAAATCAATCCTGTGCCTTAAAATAAATGAATACCATAGTTGGGTGTTAGTGATATTGGTCTATTGCATTGATATGAAGAGTCAGATTGAACAAAGCCAGTACTTTCTTCCACATGAGCTTCATTATCACTTGCAGGTCTTATCCTATTCTGCTTTATAGTCTGTGGTCAGAAGTTAGAACTATGTACAACTAAGAATGTCCTCAACCATGATTTGAAACACACTTCAGACAAAATGACAATGATGAATCTTGTTATTTTTATTTATATTATGCAAGTTCATCTTAAGCATTAGGGGCATTTTTAGTTCATATGTCCCAGGAAAACTGATGATACAGAGAGCCGTATGTTCATTGCAGGAGTGTGAATGCCTGGTGGGTCTTGAGGAGAGTGTGCGGTCTGCCTTTGTGTATTTGTTTGCATGTGTGCTCGCAGGCCTGCTGACAGTGGCACTTCAGCAGAATGTTTGCCCTTTCCTCAGTCCTTTGATGTGACCAGGTCCTGCTGTGATAATGAGCCCTATGCCCCGCCGCAAGGTGAACATCCTGCAGTTTGCCCGGGGCTCTGCCAGAGCTGCCGCCCAACCCCCAGTGCACCTCTAATACGCTTGCATTCTGTCTGCAAACTCAATAGTTGACTGTCACAGAACTACTGTCACTAGTGCTACAATACAGCGGGTTTGGCAACATTGGAAAATAATGATTTATTGATCTCTTGATGCTGAGACACCTTTTGGTCAAAAAACTATATACAAAGTTTAAAGGTTGCTCTAGACTTTTTGAAATCGCAAAGTACTTCAGATTAGAAATTCATAAAGTTATTCATATAGCAAATTGCACAATGGTGCTGGGCTGACCTAATCAATGCGAAAAGAGTAAAAATGCAGCGTATTTAAGTAGGACCAAGAAATTGGAAATAGAAAATGGGGATTGAGCTCTTTGACAGACATTATTCTTGCCATTATTCAACAGATTTGTTTACTTAATGTGAAAAATAGGATCAAGGCTAATGTTCTCTCTGTTTTTAATAACTCTGCAACATATAAAAATTAAGAGTTGAACACTTATAAAAGCAGATAAGTCTTTTCATCTAGGGCAGGCACATTTCACACAAATTATCTTCTTTGCATGTTGAGAATCACTGAGAGAGTTTTTGTGATTGGTTTGCTCAGAGCACATGCTCTTGATGCCAACTGAAGGATGATGTCTAATCCACCTTGTTGAGTTCACTTGTGACTGTGTCATAGGGAAAGAAGGCACTGGGGCTGTTAATGGTTCCTTTGTATTTATATGTAGCATGCATGTGTTAAATTCATTAAGCCAGAGGTGTGTGATTCTCTTATTCATTCTCTTGTTACTGTGTCTATAGGCCTTTACATAAAGTGTTTTTATTCTTTCTGTTTGTTTAATTACATAGGTGTATGTCAGGTTTCACAAATGGCTTATGGGCTTTATGGTTTTAAAAACATCATGTCTGTTCCTTTTCTTTTTTTTTTTTAAACCAGCTGACCTCCACGGTACCACTTCTTTACCCAAACTTCTGGACTCTAGTCCAAAGTAGCATTGACGATTGAATTAATGTAGGAGGGAGATATTCTTCACAGATGTAAATTTCTCTCCAGGGCAAGCTTCTCCTGTTATTCATAGCCTCCTCCACTTCTGTCCCTGTGGTTGGCTTCGCTTGTTCGTCTCATTACCCCGGGCGCGTGGCTCTGCTTCGCCTGCTGCCGGCTCGGCTTTCTTCTCCATTAATTGGGTTTCGTTACATTAAGCCCCCTGGCCAAGGGGCCATCCTGCCAATAAAACATTCCATTTTTAGCATGCCACTCGAAGCTGGTGGGGTTCAACCCTCTCGGTAAATGGTAATTGGTTATTTATTTAAGCTTCCTCAGGATGGTCTCCACAGGTTTTGGTAAAGAGAGAAGAAGGAGGGGTAAGGCCCAACCCTTATTTCTGTTAGGTACAGTAAAGTCACAATGCCAATATGCTCACTTTTGTTGTGAAGGGTTGCAGAGAGTGAACACCTGGTCTGAGCATGTGACACATGCATCCTTGTTAAAGTCCAGCCTGAGGTAAAATAGAAAGGTGATATTTGAAGATACTTTATAGCTACTTAAAGGTAAAACAGATTCACACTTTTTTACTCTAAATTTACTGTAAGCATGTGATGAAAGCCTGAGTAACATTTCCTTGCCCCAGTCTCTTTTTTTACTAGTATCCTCCTGAGTGCAGGAGAAAATCCTGTGAGTATGTAAGGTTACATTTTAGAGATCGATTGAGAAGGGTTTCTAAGTGAAAAAATTTAGCAGCATGGGAATCCATAGCCACCACTTGAGCGCCCATCTTCCCAGCTGTTTGTGAACCTCACATGGTTTCTGAACACTTGATTGTAGCTGCAGGCGTGCACAGTCCTCATTGCATATAAATTACAGAAGTGGGAAGTGATTATTATAAAATTTCCGCTTTCCCCTTTTTTCCTTTCCACTCTGCAGAAGTGGTATAATTGAGTGGAGTACAAAAGACGTGCTGTGAAGGGGGGATGCTTAAAAGCCAATATTGTAGGATAGTTATTTCATCCACCGCTCAAACGTGCATATACACACACGCTCAGAAACCATGGCAGCATCTTGGTAGAATTTGACAGAATACAAGCTTTGAGACACAGGCATGCTGTAAAAATATTGTCAGAAAAAAAAGAATGTCCCATTTTCTTTACCCACCCCCCAACTGCAGATGCTGTGCCAAGTTTCTATGTTGAAACACACTGTAGTGTCTCCTCCATGAAGGGCTCCATGCCAGCTGCAGTTCCGCACAATGAATTTCTCTTAAAACCACATCTGAGAGGTTCTTTAAAAGGGCTGGCCAAGCCTGGATATGAAATGCCAAATGGAACATTTTCTTTTCAATCCTCGCTGCCTCTACTCTTTCGTTCTCCATGAGAAATATGAATAGGAAGATTTTATGCCTATTATTATAATGTACAATAAAAAGGGACCTCCAATATGGCCACCATCCATCGTGACACTGCGGCTGAAGAGCGAGGATGAGATTGACAGGGTTCAATTTGGGATTAATCTTATGATTGTGGTCGTTTGAGTGTCTCTTAACTTATTCTTTCAGGAAATTAGTAGCAGGGTGTTGGACATTTAGCGCAGGAATTTACCTTGAGGAAGTGGCTGCTGCAACCCCCAGTCCCCACTAGGAAGAATGAGGAGGTAAAGTTAAAGGACTAAAACATGGTTTTAGTACCTTCCATTCTTTGTATTTGGACTAATATCACAAAGTAGAAATCTAGTGACATTATTATAAATTGACCTGGCTAAATATTCCCTGTTTATGTAAATAAAGTACATATAACCATATATGGTATTGGTCACATGGTCCTGGAACAGAGTGAGAGCTGACAGATTTAAAGAGTCTTTCTCATGATTGCAGAAATCACAAATAATAATGCTCCGGGCTTCTTTCTTATTCCCACAGGATAACTCATGGGTGTAGAGAGGTGTAAAATAATATGGGCTAGAATGCTAACATTTAGCCCCTGGTGTGGGCATGTCCCAAGCCCTTTTTAGGGTTAGTGGGACCATTAAGCTTGTAGGATTAGGTGTGACACTCCCATACTTACAGATTATCCTGTCACCTTTGACTCTCTTTGACCTGGGTCAAAGTTGCTGTTCACCTGGTGTTAAAAGTCACAACATTATTCCTTATGACTTTTTATTTTTTTGCTGAGACAAGCAACAAATGGTACATGGGTAACTAATGTGAGGCTGGGTGATGCTTGCATCAAGAGAGGCTCTGTTCAAGAAACAGCCTGAGGAGGGATTTTTCTGACTGATTTGGCGGAGGCTTCATGTGGCTGGAAATTTCAGGGCACACAAACTGCAAACATATTGCCCCTTGTGTTCCTGGTTAGGACGTTCCCAGAAGGTGGGGAGGGGTTAGAGGGCCTTAAGTTGAAAGTGGTGCCAGTCTGTGAGAGGTTCAGGGAAACGCAGACATTCCAGCCACCCGTGTGTCTAAAGTGATGTGAGTGAGGAGGGGCACCCATCACTACTTAGCTCTAAAGGAATGTCACCTTGGCACACACCTCAGCGGGACACTGCAGTGAGCCCAATTAAAGAGCAGTCCTATGATTGCCCGCTCTGGGGTTTATGCACATTTCTAAATTTAGATGTGTATCTTTAACACATTTTAATCAGGTGACTGTTTCCATGAGAGTATCTGGTTACAATACCATGAAGCTTTCCTCTTTACTTCGGGGTGTTGTTTGGTTGAAGACGTGTCTTACCTCGTTCTGAACTGATGTCTCTGTGATTGGCCACATATCCCGTGGAGGTGATATTTTGACTTTGCTCAGCTCTGGTGCTCACATTGTAAATAGTAGCTTTAGCATGGCTAAGCAATACCATGTGGTGAGTGCTGCTGAAGCATGTATGCTCTGCTTGCTGGGGGCTGGGTCGCCCTTTTGGGTCTGGTTTGGTCTATTTGAGTTTTTCAGGAGGCAGGTTTCTGAGTCAGCCGAGAATGGGGGGCCTGTGGCCGGGCCACTGTTGACGTGATTAGCCCTGCATTAAGTAGTGCCGCAGACATCTGTCTCACTCGTGCTCTAACTCTGTAGCCAGCCCCCCTTTCTCCTCCTCCTCCGCCATCCCTCATCTCTCCTTCCCCCGACTCTTGCTCTGTAATGAACTCCCCTTATTCACCAGCTAATGACTGCCTTTGATCTCACGCCTAAGACCTCTGCTCTACTCTACCCCGCCAGTCTCTCTCCCCCTCTCCTGGCTCTTTGGCTTTCTCTCTTTTGCTGCCTACTTGCACACCTCTTTGACTTATTTTTCTCTTGCCTTAAGGGAAAAGATTTTCAATTGTGCTGACATACACTATAGACAAAGTTTTAAGAACTGAATAGATGATAAAACATTTAGTAATGCTATATTGTAAATAAATTATATATAAATAAAACCTGTATAAGAATAAGGCTTCACACTAGACCACCCGCACTGTACCAGTCCCCACACCATGTGACAGGGAAGGGAGCCATACTGCACATGGACCAATGCAGATGAAGCTTATGCATAATATCATCAACCTGTTTATTTCTTTTTTTTTTTCTCCATAGTCCAACAAAGTCCCAGTGGTGCAGCCGTCCCATGCAGTCCACCCACTCACCCCGCTGATCACATACAGTGACGAGCACTTTGCACCAAGCTCCCATTCTGGTCATCACCCCCAAGACATCAACAACAAAGGTAAAGTTAACAGAGGTATTAAACAAAAAGGGAAAAAAAATGTTATGGATACCTACATTATTTTGAAAAAGTATGTATTTTCAATCAGGTGACATAAAAATTGCCTACCTGAACTTTAACCACATTTCTAAAGCTCATTATGGAGAATGTTGTATTAATGCTTAGCTTCCTACAGTTAGTTAGATGTGTTGTTGCATGCGTCAGAAATCAGAAACCAAAGTGTGTCACAGTGAAGGCTCCATTCTGCTCTCACAGTGAACTCATTTGAAGCTGCCTTTGGGACTCCGGGTTTAGTTCTACTGCCCTCGTCTCTGTGCACTCGTTGCTTCTCGCTAACAACATCAAGCTCTGCTCTGGCAGCTGCAGAGGAGCGCTTCAGCAGTTTGGACGGGCTCTTCAGCCCCGCACAGCTGGAGCTTTTTGGCAGCTTCTCACCAATGCCTAAAAGACGTGGGCCCTCCATAGTTCTGCTCTGTATCTTCTTTCTCGCTCTCTGTTCTTTTGACTTTCTTCTCCGGCACATGCCAGTTGAAAAGGGGGAGAGGGATCAGACGGGATGTAGGCGAAGATGAAAATGGCGACGAGTCTGGGAGCATCTGAGGGACCAGCTATAAATAACAATGTGGAACTGAGCACCAGAGTACACAGCATGTCAGATGAAGGGAGTGGGACATATAAAGAAACTGCTCCACATATGTCAAGAAACTCATCCAGCAGACACATTTAGATGAATATTTTTTCTAATAAAAGCATTGTGTAGACAAGAAACTGAGTAATTAATACACTGTATAAACTTGAGGATTTCAGAATTACTTGTCATGTAGTACAAATGACAAGGTAAAGCCCTCCAATTATGTTGTGTTAACGCAGGTCTTGCTAGTCTTCAGAGATCCAGTCTTGACTGCAGAGCTACCCTGGAGGTATTTTTACCCGGTAGTATTTGAGCTAAGCACTCACAGCCCAATAAAAATCCATGTCCAAACCATGCAGTTGCAGAATTAAGTGCAAATGATTTCCCCAGGCATGTTCGTGTGTATACAGCAGAGTAGAGCTTAGCTGAAGATGCTCAAAACGAAATCTCTGTTATTCTCTTTCTTGCCGTCCCTCTCTCCCCCATTCCCTCACTCTCTCACTTGCTGGTATCGACCAATGGCGGCTCTGCCTTCCTTAGTGGGCTCAGACTTTGATCTGCTTGTTAATTATGAAAAATAATCATGGATTTTCTGATTATGAGCTCTAATATGCACAGGGCCGCAACACACCACAGAAGGTCGAGCAGGGGGTCTTGGCATATTTTACACATTGAACTTGATATTGTATTTTTTAATTTGTGTAGAAAGTGCAGTGATTTGTTTGTGTGTTTGTGGTTTCTTTTAAAATAGGCGTCATTTTATTGTGGCATGCTTGAGAGGAAATGCGCTTGTTTGGTGTCAACGGGAACATGTGAAAGAGGGGTGGGTAATTAGGCACCTTAGGGTTTTGAGTGACAGGGTTAACATACTGTGACTCTCTTCTTCTCCCTATACGCCCCACCCTTTTCCTCCTTCCCTTGTGCCCCCAGGAGGGCCCTAAGGACTGTGAGGGCTGGATTAGTGTGGGCAGGGGGTAGTGCAATGCGCGCTGTGAATCCTACATTTCTACATTGGCTTTGGAGATAGAAGCCCCCCTGCGCGGCCTGCCTCTCGGAGGAGGGAGACCCCTTTAGACTGGAGAGAAGAGAGGCAGAAAAGATACAGAGGCTGGCTCTGGCAGGGATTAAAAGATGGGGCTAATCTGGAGGCATTTCCCCTGTTTGCTTTGTGTGCGTGTGACTGAGAGCATGCTAAAAAGATTGGTGTATTTGTGGATATCAGTAAACCTCACATCATAGAAATGCTTATTGAATATAAATGACAAAAAGACAAGACATGACAGATTTTAACCTGTCCTACAGCTGACACTTCAAATAAAAGAGAGCTCTTGGACTAGAAGCCCAGTAAGAACATGCAAGCCGGGGCTTAGTCCTGAAGAGCCATCGATATTCCAGTCCAAGTCAATCCCATGTCTACAGGGAGAGTTGCAGCCTCTGCCACAAAGAGAGAGCCCCCAATTAACTATCTTACATACTGGAGGGAGTCTGGTGAAGAAAAAAAAATGATGATCCCTTTCTGTTGGACGATAATTTAAGGTCAAAGTGTGGTACATTCAACATGTGAGCTCAGTGGTATTAAAGCAGATTGGGAAAGGTGAGAGTGATTTTAAAAAGGTGCTAGCTCTGGGCGTGTCAGCTAACGTCTGCACAGCACATCTCATTAGAGCAGAATTAGTTACTGTTCTCATAAACTTTTACCCTTTCACAATATTAATAAATAAGTGAAATGAAGGGTTAGTTACTAATACTAAAGGGTTAGTTAGTTCGTAATCATCTTTCTTTGACTTGAATGCAGTGTAAAATAAAACAACACTTACACATCTGTGATCACAGCATATCGGCATAACCATGAAGTATGCCTCATGATGCAATTCAAAGATCTATTACTCCTTCTTACTGATGGTGGGATTTTAGGCCAGTGCTTTGACCTGTTGTATGTTTAATATTCAGAGACAAAATAACAGCAGTGTTGTTGTTTGTAGGAATGCCAAGGCATCACCCGGGACCAGACATGCCTAACTTCTACTCCCTGTCTCCTGGAGGAGTGGGCCAGATCACTCCACCGCTGGGATGGTGAGTCACACTTAGACAGAAGAAAGACTCACGCAAACATAGAGTGGTCCTGGGTCCTGATGTCGCCTGTGCTCATCATGTGCAGAGTGACACTGTGCTAGTTTTGTGCGTGTTGAAGAGGGCGGCCGCCTGCAGCAGTGGGCTTCACAGGGAGGTCTGCCTCTGGCGGTTCCTGCTGCGTTGCTGCGGCTTCAGCCACACAGCTCCTCTGTGTGCCCAGCACATGTCAAACACATCACAGCAGACGTGCCCCTGCATAACCATATGGCTGCTTAACCCCCATCAAAACTTTCTGGAAGCACTTCTCTCTTCCATTCAGCCGCTCTGTGTTTTTGAGACATTGCTTCTCTTTTTGGACCCGTCTCCTCTTTTTTCTTGTCTCACTATCTATTTTTCTCACTCTGTGCTGTTTGTAAAGACTGAGTGAAGCCAAATGCCAGGTGCAGACTCAGTCCAGTCTGTCTCCTCCTTAAAGTGAAGCATCAATGGTATATTTGACCTCTTTGATGTCAAACAACAATGTGTCCCTATAGTTTGCAAATCTATGTTCAATTTGATCAGTTTCCTTCATTTGAATCACTCTATACATAAATGGTTTGGAAATAGCTTAAACCAGTTGATGGAAACACAACACCACAGCCTGATGAAGTAACTGTTTAAAAAAACATACTAAGTGGAGCAGAATGGAAAGCAGAGCCACTCATCACAGAATCTTCCTTTGGGGGTATCTCAGCCACTTTTTCCTGTTTTGTCTTACCTTTATTGTTCTTATTGTGACAATTAAATAAACAGCTTTACAAGAAGCTTATAAAAGGAAGGCACTATTTGATAACAAAGTCACTCAATTCTTCCAATGCCCACTAAACAATGTCTTTATTTAGGCATGTTTAACATTGGGGTTGTTGTGGCCTTGTTTCTATGCAATGCTTCCTCAAAATTAAGTGTTAACAATTGTTCTCCTTATCTAATCAAAGTGTGCGTTGTCTACTGTATGTCGCAGGTTCTCTCACCACATGGTGCCCGGCCCCCCTGGCCCCCAAGCCACAGGGATCCCCCACCCGGCCATTGTCAACCCACAGATTAAACACGAGCCTCCTCATGAAACGGACATCATGCACATGTGAGTCCTCCCATTCTGTTTTGTCTCAATGCTTTACAGAGCATATCTCTGTGTAGTATACTCTACCACTAGTAGGCCACAGTAGAACAAATCCACTCTGTCGGAGGCCTGTTCTCAGCCTCTTGATGTGAGCGATAAGCAGCGAGGGCCCGCGCTTCACTGATAACGGGCCTGCGCTTCATTTGGCCTCAGGGAACACAACACACTTAGCCAGCAACAGATACAGGTCCTAGATTAGCGCTGGGAAGAGTTAAACTCACATCCCCCAGAGTGTGCATGGAGCGCCCTGAAGAGGTTATCTCTGATATTTATTCATGGGCCATCCGCATTTCGACACTGTAAGTCTTAAACAGGTTTTTAGAAAGTGAGTCGGGAGTGGTTTGAAGTGTGAGCCTTCAGTTTGGAGCGATTGGACTGTGGAGGTGAAGGTTTGGATGCTATTACTGGTGAAGTAATCTCTCTGCGTGAGTGTACAACTGCACATGATTAAAGAGTTGGGACAGAGGCCCATGGTGTGGCAACCACTTTCATGTTGCCTCACCATTGGCCAACAGCAACCAGACCCTTGCTGTATTTGTCGCCATCTCGGCACCACAATTTTGCTACTTATCCCATTTTCTCATTGGTTTTGTTTCCCACTTTTTAAACTCTTTTTATATGTACAGGAAATCCCATGACCAGAGAAAGGAGCAAGAACCCAAAAGACCGCACATCAAGAAGCCGCTAAACGCCTTCATGCTATACATGAAGGAGATGCGTGCGAATGTGGTCGCTGAGTGCACGCTGAAGGAGAGCGCCGCCATCAATCAGATCCTGGGACGGAGGGTGGGTTACCAAGAGAACACACCACACTTGTGCCAAATAGGCCACCTTTCCAAGCCCAATTAGTTTAGAAAGTACAAAGATTCCTCTTCCTATTAATATTCTCCCTTCTCGGAACAACTTGTGATTATTGTCATAATGATTGCCCCAGCCAATTACTTCTCTTTCAGCAGCACAGATACAGACTGCATAACTAACTGACATTTAATCAAATTGGCTTTAATAAAACATGCCTGGATAATGGCACGGTTGGAAATGACAAAATTTGTTCCTTTTGAGGATTGGGAAAAGAGTGGGACCACAGAGCCATGTTAAAAGCCTTAACGAACAGAGCGGGCGGTTGAGGCAGCCAGCCACAGCAAAGCCCAGTTTGTGGTCTGCAGAGTAATTGCCCGCTGACATAGTTTGAATAAAAAGGTCCGCTAAATTGGAACCAGTGTTTTGATATGAAATCAAAGTTTTTTTTTCCTTTCCCTCTTTGCTCCTCGTTCTTGTTAATCTCTTCATCATGTTTCCCTTTCTTTGTCTCGCTTTCATCCCACTCCTCACATTTTTTTTACACCAAAAACGAGGACATTAAGACAGGGGTTTGTTTTTCTTTACAAAAACATCAGCACACTTCTCTCTGCAGAAGACATGTGAGCGCATGCCACTGACTGTGTGCTATTTCTTTCCCAAATCTCTCATATACTGATACAGTGGCATGCTTTATCTCGGGAAGAGCAAGCTAAGTATTATGAGTTAGCTCGCAAGGAACGGCAGCTCCACATGCAACTGTACCCCGGCTGGTCCGCTCGAGACAACTATGTAAGTACCAACAGAACGGACTGCAGAGGTGCGTTGTTTGTGTGTACGTCTGCGCGTGCGTGTGTGTGTGTTTGTGTATCTGTGTGTGTGTGTGTGTGTGTAGAATCCTGTTTATGTCAGTGCTGCATGACTGTTTCTTCAATGATACATAATATTGGCACACTCTTATTCACAGTAGCCCGCTACATGCTAATGAGGCCCATTTTTTAGACCCTCTGTTTCAGACTAATGTGTAATTCATAACACAGGCTATTATTCCCATGCACAGTAAAATGGATTGTAGTATCATGGACATTATTATTGGCAGTGAGTGAAAATTGCCTGGTAATGGTATGCTAGTCTTTGATGTCCCATATCAGTGGATGTAAAAGCAACTGTTAGTGTGAGCTGAGGAGGCAGCATCATGCATACAGCACTGAGCAGCAGCCACCTTTACTCCTCCAGCTGCCCATTTTGTTTGTAAATGTGGGAGGTTTGGCTGGATTTAAGATGCAGCCTGTTTTTTGCGTGTATATCACAGTGTATATCCTGCATGTGCAGTGTGTGCGTGGCTTCAAGTTGTTAAACCTGTGTCAGAGAATGTGATGTGTATGAATTTGTGAGAGAGAGAGCACCTGCCTTTTTTTAAAGTGTGGCTCCAGCACTCACATTCACTCCACCACTGAAGAGCTTTGTGGTGTTTATCTGCCTCCCCTCGGACACTGACAGCATCCCTCCTCCTTGTACCTCCACTGCTCCTGCCAAAATGCCTCGCTGAGGGGAGACAGCCGTACCGCTTTGCTCACAGTGATCTGTTAAAGATACTGCACACAGTGACAGTCAGCCCAGCTTCCCAGTCATTTTAGCTTTGTTAGTACAAACAGATTTGACGGGAAAAATTTACTTCTAGTAAACTGTGCATCTATTCTATGACCCCTCCCACAAACACAGTCTGTAATGCCTGGAAACACCCGAAATAGGTAACACACTGGCATGGAGAGTGTGCAGCATTTATAGTTTTGCCTCTCTCATTCTTTCTCTCCCTCTCTCACTGAGTCGCTCCGCTTCCCTGTCTGCCGCAGCAGTAGAAGGCAGATTAGCTCATGAATAAGTGGATTAGCAGACTTTGCAGCAGGAAACCAAAGTGCTGCTCATATTTGACTAGAACGACTCTACACTGCTATCTATACCTATAGTCCCCCCCCCCCCGCCGGGTATTTAGCATAAGCTATAAATCCTTACCCACTCCCACCACCTCACTGGGAGAGTGGTGCTCATCACTGCTTTTGAGTCAGACTAGCCTAATTATACTGAACATTTTTAATTGCACTTCATGTTAATGTTTGTTATTAAATGGACTTCAAAGGTAGTGGCAGTGAGGAAAGCTGACACGCCGGTTACAACAGTGTGCCACTTTTGGTTAGGATGTTTTCTGTTAAAACTGAGAGGCCTGAGGAATATCCAGCCATGATGGAGGGCCCACTTATGTAAAACCAGACCCTGGTTTGGTCCTCAGCGGGGCAGTTTGTGCTGGAGTCCGGAGTGTCCGAGGGTTGCTGGTTAGATGCCCAGCAGGGGATGAGTGAACATGGCAGCCAGCAGCAGGATATAAGAGTGGTCTAGTGAGCGTGAGTGCTGGAGC
Source organism: Neodontobutis hainanensis (assembly GCA_024349245.1). Lineage (NCBI taxonomy): Eukaryota > Metazoa > Chordata > Actinopteri > Gobiiformes > Odontobutidae > Neodontobutis > Neodontobutis hainanensis. Next base: position 3,974,623 of record JALDNG010000024.1, read on the forward strand.
CACACTTTATGTGTTCCTCTGTATATTTTTAGGGAAAGAAGAAAAAGCGGAAGAGGGAGAAGATGCAGGAAACGGCCACAGGTAAACACCATTTCCAATTTTCTTTTTCCCCTTTTGTGTGTCCCATGCTGATGTCATAATTAACACTGCTTTCCCAGATATATTCTCTGTAAAGCAAGACACCACTAACAAGTGCACTTACACTGCATTTTCTTATAACCATCTTTCCAGCAATGTGTCACTTTCCCCTCTTACATCCTCGATTCCATATAATACACCTACTTTGGGATTAGTCTGTCCATTCTATAGACTTCCCTCCAATTCTGGGCTTTGCTCTATTTGTTTGCTTGCTGTGCTCCAATATGTCTTTCTGCTGACCTTGTTTATCTGCGCTTTTAGAGCCTAGTCTCAGCACTGCAAGTGTAATCCATTACAAATTATATCTAGTAAACATATTTGCCCAGATATCCTAAGTATTTTAAAAAAGATGCAATTTTCTGCAGGTACAGGCCAGAGAATGAAAACGGCGTACATCTGAGAATATGGTAAGACAAACCTCTACCCCCTTCCTGTCTGGTCCAGTTCAGTATATGTCAAGTCTTTTCAAACTGCTAAACACTGACTTAAGAGTATGTACTCACAGACTAATCCTAAAAAAGGTCCACCCCAACCTCACCATAGTCATTGTGTCAGTGGTGTTAAGGCCTGAAGAGGGATTGAGTTTGCTCAATGACCTCAGCACAATAGGCTCTGGATTTGCTCTCTGTGTGTGTGTGTGTGTGTGTGTGTGTGTGTGTGTGTGTGTGTGTGTGTGTGTGTGTGTGTGTGTGTGTGTGTGTGTGTGTGTGTGTGTGTGTGTGTGTGTGTGTGTGTGTGTGTGTGTGTGTGTGTGTGTGTGCAGACGAGCATGTGTGTGTTGAATTGGTCGACTCTGTTAGCGCCGGTGGATGAAGGATCAGATGGTGTGTCAGCACTTTGCGGCTTATTTTCCTATTATCATATGTTACAACGTCATCCAAACAAACAGGGTTCAGAGAATACCGCTTAATAAATCAGACAGCTCATCTAGTCTGGTTTGTAAACGTGGACTAAATAATACATCTGAAAAGAGTTTTTAAGCAGTTTGGTGTAGGCTAAGACGTCTGCTCAGCTCCATATGGGCTGCATGTGCTGTCTCTCTGTGCATCTTTGTGAGGCAGAGCAGAAATGAGCAGCTTGTTTGGTGCAGAGGCCTAATGAGATGCTATACCTTAATAAGATTTTATGCTATGCGGGGTTTTGGGTTGTCTATAATGCCTTCTCAACAAAGGCACTCCTATTTGTTACTTATTACGTGTAAGAGACACGTATGTTTCCGAAAACACGTCAAACCGTCATGAACACCTCTCCAATTTTATTATTTTTTGTCCAAAGAAGGATTAAAGCTTCTCACTGTGTGCCAAAGGCAGCTCTATTTTCTATATTTCAATCTTCCTTTACTTGCGTCTTTCTCCTCTCCCGTCCTCTCACTCCCCTGCGAGCCTGCTAGCATCCTGTTATTCCGCTCCCTTTCGGCAGCAGAAAGTCGGGCAGATGTGACAAATCTGGTCTTATGTCAAAATCAGCCCAACCAGACAAAGGTTTTCCACTTGATCGATTCCTGACCTAGTGGCTCTCTCTGAACCCGAAATTGGCCTGCTTTGCCTTTTTCCTTTCTTTCTCTGTTTGTGGCCACAGTGGGTTTTCAAAATGCGGAACGAGCGAGCGCTAAAAAGCACTTTATCTCTGATCCAATAATTAGCGGTGCCTAGCCGCGGCAGGATGGACACCCTTGCTGATTCTCAGTGACAGCCTTAAACTAATATGCATAATACCAAGGATACTGCCACAACTCCCCAAGCCCTCAATTTATGCAGATCCCAAGAGCTGGATTGAGGTTAGCTTGGTGTAGACGCCAAAAACATCTTTAAATGAACTCGTTTGTCTATTTCTTTTCATCTGCACTGCCCTCTACCCTATCTGTCACTTGTGTATATGGAAAACCTGAAAGACAATTTGTTAATGGGAAATTTTCTCAGTTTTACTTTGATTCTACACTTTGAGGAACAATGTCACCCATATCAACTGTCAATGGTTGTGGAAGCTGTGAGAGAGTGTATGGAGTGATTACTGTAGGCTTTTTTTGACATTCACAAAGTTATTTGTTTCTTGCTTGCGATGCTAACAGACAGTAAAGCTAAACTCCATACAGTGAAGTGGAACATATTAAAAAAAGATCTAACAATAGATTGTAATCATTGATCAGCTGTAGCTCAAAATAATTACCAAAACATATTGATTGTATTGTTGTCACACATTCTAAAGCTTCTTTTATGCTCCCTGTTTGTTGCGGGGTATGCCCGTAGTTTTTACGTCTTGCCTTGTTTCTGACGTGTGGTTTTGAAAATGAACTTTATCTTGCAATGGGTTGAAGTAACAGGGATGTAACAAAACTAAAGGGGGTTAAGACTATGTGTAATAGCAGTAAATGCACCAAAAACAAGAACAGTGTGTTAAAGACGGAACAAGGTGACTCTCTTTAGCCCCATTGTGAAAGGACCTTGTGTTGCTTGTACACAGCAAGTCACACCAGAGGTCGGTCTTTTACTCACGGGATGCTAGGACCCGGTATAACACGGGACAGTGGCTTGCCTTTTTGCTCTGGAGAAATTCCTAGCAACAGCAACAGTCCCTGAGCTAAGTGAAGTTGTACATCTAGATGACTGTATGAAAGGAATACTTGCTGAATACTTTTTCATTGAGCACATGTTCTGGCAGCGGCTGAGTTTCCTTGCCTGTGAAGCAAACCAGGAGTTGAGTGGTTGAGCAGTGTTTTACGGCTTGACGTTGGTTCTCTTTGTTATCTTTAAGATGTCAAACACAGGGCCTGCCACACAGCTGGCTCTCACCACACTCTGAGAAGTCATTACTCTGACATGGTGAAATTAGGGTTTCCATGTCTTTGCCTTGTCACTTCATTCCTTTTCCACTTTTAAACAAACTGGAAACGTGCAGTCCTTACACTCCTCTTTTTTTTAACAGTTCCTGTGCTCTGTTTTGCTTCTCAGTTCCTGGCTTCCTCTCGTGCTGTTAGTCTTTTGTCTGACTAAGGACACTGATTCACAGTCTTTGAGATGGTTATCTGGCCGAGACACACACATGCCCTCTAGGCGTTCTCCTGTTTCAACCGCTGCACATTTTTTTCACAGGGGGGAGACACAGTTAACAAAGGTGCCTTTTTAATCTGGTTCGCAAGGAGCCGAGAGTTGCAAACACTCGCAAACTGTCATAAAACTGCATGTGAGTCACCTCTCATGAAGGAGCCTTTGTTGACATGCAAAGTAGATCTTTACTAGCCAGTTAAAGCAACAGCATTTATTTTGAATCATGGCTCGTATCACCACTGGACTGGCTTTACCAAAAAAAAAAAAAAAAGACTTATTAAAGTCTTGTAAGTGCATATCCACATGAGCGGGTCGTGAAACATGAAAGGGAGTCTTGTTGGAGCATTGGTGGCCGCTCTCTCCTCTGTGTCTGTGGCCCGGCTCTGCTCCCTCTGATGTGTGCAGCCAGAAGTCAGCTGTCAGAAGACTTTGATGAGCGAGGACGGAGGAGAGAAAAGAGAGGCGGCGGAATGAGGCGAAGGGGAGGGTGACAAAAAGGCCAGAACCAAAATGTCTAGAGACTTGTGACTTTTACCAATCTCACTCAACCGCCACTCATCCTTCCCTCATTTCGCCCTCTTTATTTGTTGCCTCTCATCCTTCTTCTCAGACACACTCCAGACGTTCCTTCTTCTTCCTTCACACACACACACACACACACACACACACACACACACACACACACACACACACACACACACTTGCAATTAGCCAAGATTCAGCTTCTGCTCCTCTCTTTTCCGAGCCGTTTCAATTTGGCACCGAAAGCCTGTAGGCCAGTACTGCACAGCCCAGTGCCTCCACACCCGCCTTATTAGTGACCTGGGATAATTGGGGGAAAGAATCCGAATCGCAAAAACTAGTTCTAGCTCGAAGGAAAAGAGAGGATGTTTTTAAAACTGTTAAAAAAAGAGAGGTGGGAGAGACATTTGGGCATAAATCAGGGAGACACCCAGTTAATGTTTCTGCGGGTAGGAAATGGAGTCGGAAAAGTTCACCTCCGCAACCAGTTTTCCTGTGACCTCCACAAAGCCTTCTCTGTGAAGAAAAGTGACCACTCAGCTGTAAGTCTCTGCTGTAACAGTTCTCACAGACTGAATCCAGTTAATAGTGAAAGGAATTGCTGAAGGAATGGCCGACTTTTATAAGCCACTAAATGAAAGTTAATTTCCTGTCAGTGATTAGCAATTTTGCATATCCTTTGCGAAGTAAAAGATTCACAGACAACAATTACTAACCTCACCCCTTTTAAAATATTTGTTCTCTTTCAAGATAAACCAAGATTACCAAGACATTTTATAGTCTCTCGTTGTTGATTTAAGTTAGACCTGTGTAATAAATTTGCCTTTTAGTCGGCATCTTGACATGTCTTAAATAATAGGATTTAACAAATTGTTAGAAATTAGCTTTGTGTGGTTGACAGATACAGGACAACCTCTGGCATTTATGAGAAAGATAATACGACTGGGGCATAACCCTCTTAAACGTCTTTGTTTAAATGAGAGACAAAGCGGTAATAGCACTCCTATTGTTTAGACTGGGGCCTGAAATTTGTTTTGATTGAGTCACGGGCCCATTGTGTTGTGGTTTGGCCAGCTGCAGTAACAGTATGAGGGTCCAATCTCTGGACTTTTTTGTGATGTCTTCTTCACATCCTCTCTTTCTTTCCCCCAACCCCTCCTCTGCTCCTGCCTCCTCCTCCTCCTCCTCCCTCCTGTGGCTCCTCGAGGCACTGCGTCCCGTCGGAAGAGGTGGAGAGAAGCAACCTTATAAATCGCTCTCCCTGTGCGATGCTTATCTGTGAATGAAAGGCCCCCAGGTAAAGCGGGCCGCCGACAGGAAGAAGACAGTGGGGCTGCCGGGACCTGTTTATTTGTATTTAACTCTAGTCTGCCTGGCCATTGTTGAAATAAAAGTTCCCTCCTGATCTGATCGTTTTCTGGCTAGCTCCTCCTTTTCCTCCCCTGTGCCGATGGTGGACACAAGTCTTTGAACCTCAGCAGAGGGAGAAGTCATTGTGCGGGCTCTTTGAAAGCACCGCCCTCCCCCCCCTCAGAGCCAGACGCGGGGGGCACAGGGCCAGACTTTAGCTGCCTGGGCCCCCAGCGATGCCGCCTTAGATGTGGGCAACCTTTCCTTCTGCCCCCCTCCTCACATCTCCCCCACTCATGCCTGCGGTTTGAGGTTTTAAGACGCTCCCCCTCCCCTTTCCCCTTTTGACCACAAGCGGACCCCACCCATCCCCTCTTCCCAACTTCTCACACAGTCTCCTGGTTTGTGTCGCTGCGCTCGGACTGTCTTGTTAGTTTGTGATAGCCCCCTGTGGAAGAAATGCATCATAAACTGCATTTTAAGAAGAGATTCATTTCAAAGCAACCCTTTCTTTAATGTCAAAAGTCTCTGAGCTGCATAATGGGTTTTAAAGTACTGTTCTTTTCTCCAGGTGCTTTTTATGTGTTGCTAGAAGCGCCACCACTGCCTTTTTATTGAGAAGGAGGCAGCTTTAAAAAAGGTGTCACAAAACCAGCATCGGGCCAAGGTCACTTCCAAGGCATGCCACCGGTCCTCTCCAGACTTAATCTAAATGCATTGATATTTCCTGGCTATTTAGTGCAGTGGGTAGTGTAATTCTGAGTTATTGATATTGTCTATGAATTCAAATAGCGTTTTGAAAATTGCACCATAAGCTGCACTGTTGCACAAAAGAACAAAGTCCAAACAAAATGATAAAACACAGTTAAATAATAAAAGCCACTCAGACAAGTTCTTATCTGTCAGCTGTATAAAATGAACACTTAATTCTGGATTCAACATTAAAACTGATTCTGACACAGTCTCAACATCTCTTTGTCCTTTTGACCACTATCTCTTCTAATTTACTGGAGCTGTTTTCCATTTTAATGTCTCTAAAAGACACCCTTGAGTTGTAAAGTGAATATTTGGGTGGGTTGCAGGGGCTCTAATGGAGGTGGAGCCCCTGATGCGGATCCTTTGATTCAGCCCGGGAGGTGAAAGCAATGATTGAGACATAAAGCTGTGCCAGTTTCCTTAACCTTACACACTTCAAAAGCAGATGGCAGGCTTGTCTGACTCCTTCTCCCTCCTTTTTTCATTCTGTCCTATGAAGGGAAAGGATTTGAGGGAAGAGAGGAGGTAAGGCTAAAGGATTGCTCGCACTCGGAACAGAGGAGCGTTTCATTTCCTGTAAAAAAAAAAAAAAAATTGTCCAGCCTGGCATTCCTAAGCCCTGTGCTGGGGGAGGAGGGGTCAAGTCGCTCCTGAATTCTGGTGTTTGTGTCGGCTGGACCTTGTGAAGCGCTGGCCCGCTGCCTCCTACAACCAACCTCCAACACATAGCCCACCCCTCTATACGCCGTTACCACCAGCCCAGACCCCTCAGGCCTCCTCCCCAGGCAGGAAGGCCGGTGTTTTTCATCTCTGCCGAGGGGGAAAGGAAAACAAAAAAAAGTGCTCCCCAGGAATCAGGGTGCAGCCGCTGGCACACAAGTGAGCTTTTAGCTCCCGGGATGAAAAGAGGGACGGCGGCGGAGGTAAATAAAAGCGACAGGGGCTCTGTCTTTCTCTCCAAGCGGCTGTGTTCCGTTCAGTTACGTGTCAGGGTCAGGGCGGCCTCCGTCCTGTTCCTTTTTATCCACATGTGGTAAAACAGTCTGTGTCTTAAAGCCTTTCGGCTTTTGAGATGCAGTGAGCAGCAGGACTCAGCTGACTTCTCTCCTACAAAAACACACTTCTGGCTTTGCCACAAGGGAGAAGCAAACTGATACCGCTTCTTTTCCCTTCTTCTCGTCTCCACAAAACATTTTTAGTCGCAGGAGGCATCTATCCACCTCTGCCTCTCCACTTTGATCACAGATTCTATTTGATGCAGCTCGGGCCTAAAATAACTCTCCTTGGCTTGTCAATAACGACAGCTAACTCTGTTATGTTAGCTTGAGCCCTGATCACGAGGGAAAAAAACACTTTGGCAGTTTGACAGACAATTTCTCTGTCAGGTATGGAAGATAGAAGAGATAGAAGGCACTTTCATAAGTTTCATGAGGTTGAGCAACAGGGCATCCATTGATCCTGAAAAAAATATAACATTAATTTAGATGACACTTTGGCTTAAGTAGAGATTAAAGTGGTTGTCCTATAACCGGTAGGTTGGCGGTTTGATTCCCACTCTCCCCAGTTCAAAGTTTTAAACTTTAGGCAATGGAAATTAAAGCAGTGGAAAGCCATATGATATTTGAAAAGCAACATTGCCATAGCCTGGCGTAGCCATTCTCACTTCCTTTCTGAGCAAAAGAAAGTCAGTATGCGGCACAGGGGCATGCTCCATAAGCCTGTCCCTTCTCTCGGCTGAAGCAGAACCCAACCAATCACAGTCGTGGGGTGGGCAACGTCACACTCTCTGCGCCACGGAGCTATTCCAAACAAAAGAAGATGGCACCCGCAACAGAGGAAAAATTTGCCGCGACCCTCTCGTCTGTTTTAAGTGACCTGGACATGTCTTTAAAACCGCAACAACTGGAAGATCTAATAACTTTTCTTCTGAAAAAGGAAATTTTTGTTATTTTCTGAACTGAATTTAGAAAAGGTTAAACTTGCTGTTGTCACGTCCGCTTTGCGTGATTAGTTTATTCTGCACCTGTGAAGGAGACTGCTGCGGTTATCAGACTAGTTCTCTGTCTAGAATAAACAGAGAAATAGTCTGGTACCCAGGCTAACATTGCCATGCTAATATGGCTTTAAGTTTTCTTTGTGTGTGTCCCAAAATGTCTTTAAAGGTCTTACAAAGTGTGCTGTAATCCTAACTCAGGTCTTACTTTTACACCACAGTGCAAACAAGACCAAGCCCTGGTTCAACAAATTAACATTACTCCATGGACCCAACTGGGTTATTGTGGTGTTCCTCCTTGTGTTTTTCTCATCTTGTTTTACCTTTGCCCACCTGCCGCGCTGGCCTAAATATCGAGCAGAAGAACTGGTGTTGAAAGAGTGAAAATGGGAGCGTGTGAGTCAGATGAGGGCATAGAAGAGAGTAAGTGCTGCCTGCTGGGTCACAGCAACCCCCATGTTAGATTAGATCAAAGCAGGGCCAGCCCACATCCTGCCAGTGACCTCTAACCCTTCTGTACTTTGACGCTTTTGGCTCAACGCTTCTGCAAAGCCTTCCATTCAGTCATTCCAAACACTGCAAAAACAAAAAGAAAAAAACAAATGAGTGATTATATAGAGGTTTGAAGCTGATAATTTGCCCTTAACTGGGGAGTGTTGGAAGTCTGAGACACTTTGAGACACTCTATGTACATTATGGTTGGTTTGGACGCATGGTTTGTTACAGGTAATATCATGCATGTGCCATACAAGTTATGTTTTTATGAGAAGGAAAGTCGTATGAATATTAATTAAATTAATTTAACTTTATTAATCCCCAAGGGAAAATTCAATTGTTAAAACTCTTCTGTTGTTCAAAAGCCGTATGCAGGGTAAATGTTGTTGCAGTATAACACTGTGTCTGTTGCTCTACTGCTTCAATCAGAGTCTCCAAACTAAAACCTTTAGTTAAACTAGTCCTCTCACCTGTGTGCAATCGCTCTTTCTGAGACCCCCCCCACCCCACCCAACAACATTTAAAACATTTAAAAAAAACATATTGTTTTCATTAGAAGACTGCTCCAATGTAAATGAGGATTCATGATGTGGTTGGGATCTAGTGTTCTCTTCCAATACCAAAGTGTCAGTATAGTCAGTGAAGATGCTCTGTGTTTTCTTTGTCTCACAGGAGGAAAACGGAACAATTTCTCCACATGCAAAGCGAAGGCAGCAGCTACGGGCCCTCTGCTAGAGATGGAGGCATGCTAGATTCCATGAAGACCCTTACCAAGTCTAACCTGAAGCCTCCACTCCTCAGAGGACCCCCCCCACCCACCTCTTACCCTAACTTAACCCCACTCCACCTTGCTTCAACACAGCCACATGCTACCGACCACCGCTGAGACCGCCTCACCGTTTGACTCTACTCCTGTCTTGACGGCAGACGCTGTAGGGACACTGAACTGAACAAGACAATCATTAGTCACTCAGAAAACATTGATTTGACGTCTGTGTTTTGTCTCTCAAAATCAGCTTTACCACAATCCAAGGCACTGCACTGAAATACAGCAGCAATTTTTGATGTGCGCACAAACTTTTCCCCCGACACTCGCCCACACACTCCTGTTCCTAAGTTATTGTAAGTTATTTGTCACCTGGTTTGCTTTGTATAGTCCATTAGGCCAACATTTGCTCCCTCTTCACCTTCCCCGTTCTCTCTCTCACTGGATTTTTGAGACCATTTGGGGTTTTACCCAGCTGACCAAACACCTCTTTTTAGACTGCACTAAGGAAGATGGAGGGATCCCATCTCGTCCAAGAAACGTCCCCAAGGCGCCATTTTTGTTTGTTAATGACCTGTTGGTGCAAAAAAAGGATTTTTATTTGCTCTTCATTTCAGACAGAATTTTATTTTGAATGCTTTTTGTACCTTAAACCCTTGTTTCAATTTCTTGGTGTATATTTTAGTGATTTCTTTTGTAATATTGTTTTTTATATAGTGGTATATATGAAAATAAGCTTTGGACACAGGAAAGCCATTTTTTCTTGTTGAAGCGTCTTGCAGAAAATTGAAAGGCTTCTTTTGATAACTATTTGTAACAAATAGTGACCTCGAGTCTTGCTCAGATGTAAAATAATGCTCAGTATGTGTACTTTTTAAAACTGTCAGGATATGTCAATTTTCTTGGTATTTTTGCAGGCAACATTAGGACAAAGGCGAGAGTGATAGCTCAGAGGCCTATATTTTATTGTTCAAAAACATGACAAATGAAGCAGATATATATATTTACCCCAGCACTTGGCAGTCTTTCTTTTATTGCAATGGACCTTTTGTTTTTTCTCTCTGGTAGCTAATAGTGTGGTCTTTAGCCATGTTGTTTATTCCATTGAAGCATCTCTGTAACATTTGATTTCAATGCCCTATTTTAGTATTACTTAACAAATTCCTTTTTTTTTTTTTTATTCTATTTTGGGTTGCTGTCATCTTGGTATAGCATTTTGCTTCCCAAGTGGACATATTTGAACTGTTTCAACATGTTGTTTTTGTTGTTTTTTTAAAGAAAATAAAAAGGCACAGTTGGATCATTTGTTGGTTTGGTATTGGAGAGAAGTAGAAACTATAAGCAGGCATCATTGAGCGTTGCAGCAGCACTCACAAAGAGGGGTGTCACAATTGTAGGTGAAAGATTATTTCTCACTGCATGCCTTGATTTAGTGTTGAATGTTTAGGTTGCATTGAATATGTATTTTCAAATCAGATTAAGTATCAACTGACCAGTTTGACCTCTTAAAAGACACTGCTCTCTCTTATCTAGTCTGCATGAAAAATATGCTCAGGGCTAAAAGCCTATGATTAATACATAATCCGTTTTTGGGTAAAGATTCAACAGAACATAGTCTTTTACTGTAGCTGTACATTTTAGTTTTTACAGTGTTGGGTTATTTTTGCAGATGACAAATTTAATAAGAAAGCCAACATCAAAGACTTCTATTTATAGACAATCTGCAGCTACTTATCCAGAATTTTACATTTATAGTTAAACATCGCCCCCTTGTGTGTCCTTTTAGTAATTGCGCCGTATGGTTTTCACGTCTGACATTTTTTGGGACATTCCTGTTTTAAAGCTATATGGCGTATTACCAAAATGAGCAAAGATCACTATATGGAATTAATGTTATTAAATAATATACTTCAAAATTGGCTGTTTTTATATTGTTCCATCAAAACCACTGGATACTTAGTTTTAATCACTAGTATTTCTTTGATAGTGCAAAAACAGAATGAGTTTGCGCATAATGACCACAATGGTAGATATACTACTGTTATTTTATGTTCAGATTAAGCTGTCACCTTTGGTAAGTGACAACACAGACCATGTGTGAAAAATTCCATTTAATTAGACATTCTTGTAATACATATCAATAGCTCATTCAGTAGACACTTCTTTGATTGTGTTGAAGGCACAAGGACTAACATGTGGCTAATAATCCAGCAGCAGACACAACTGCTCTGGGATTATTTACTTTCCTGGTCATCCTTCACATCTTGTCTTTTGACTTATTTTACTGTAGTGTGAATCCATTAGCTGGAATTCCTGCATATAAATTACTTGTACTTGTAAAATCCTTCTCCGGTCTTTTTGCCATATTTTCCTTCAGCAACCAACTTGTTAAGGAGTTCGCTCTGTTGAAAAAGTGGGTTTCCGGATTCCATAGCGCTCCAGCCTAAATAGAGGCAAAAACCAAGCTTAGTTTTGGCACCTTAACCGTCTTAAGATATATTTAATCATAGTCTTAGTTACCATCCATAATGAATTTGGCAGTATCCAGTCCAACATAGTCCAGGAGCTCAAACGGTCCCATTGGATAGCCAGCACCAAGTTTCATGGCAATGTCAATGTCTTCTTTGGATCCATGGCCTAAAATTAACACAAAAAATAAAGAGGTGATGCTGCAAAATCTCAGAGTGTGACATTAAAAACATGTACCTCTCTCATGCAATCGAATGGCCTCCATCATATAAGGAACAAGAAGACGGTTCACAATAAAGCCAGGTGTGTCCTGAACACAAAAATATTAGTATATTAGGATTTAACCGTAAAAAACAAACTATAAATTGTTTGTATTACCTTGCAAGACACTGGTGTTTTTCCAAGGGCTTTGCTGAAGTTTAGGAGAGAGTCAAAAGTCTCTTGGCTTGTTGCTGATGTTGCAATAACCTGTAACAAGAAAAAAAACATTTGTACAAGAGAGACCTGTATAGTTTTAGGATATTTAATCACAAAAACTTTACCTCCACAAGTTTCATCATAGGAACTGGATTAAAAAAGTGAAGACCTCCAAATCGGTCCAGTCTGTTAGTAGAGCTGGCTATATCCAAGATGGGCAGGGAGGACGTGTTGCTGGCAAAGAGTGTGTGTCTAGATTACCAACAAAAATAAACATGACAGACACAGTAAGTTGCATTTTATGGTTCTTAGTTTGAAATATTAACTAAAAGCTTAATAATCTTTCAGAAATGTTAATGAATTATAGACTTTTTAACAAGTGAACAGAAAAAGGACAGGACTTACGCTGGTGCAATATTGTCAAGAGCGCTAAACAGATCCCGTTTGATTTTAAGATTTTCAACAATGGCCTCCAAGACGAGATCTGTGCTTTGAACGGCTGCTCTAGCATCTGAAGAAGTGGACACATTTTTCAAGACGTTTTGGATGAACTCTTCACCTGCCTGCAACAAAAACACACATTTATATCACAGCAATCTGTATTTGTTTACTTGAGTTATTTAAAACGGGTCTCACCTCTGGCTTGTCAGCAAACTTCTTTTTGACCACCCTTTTAAGACTTCCTTCTATTCCTTTGACAGACTTCTTGAGAATGTCCTCAGATGTGTCCACCAGCGTCACCAAGTGGCCAGTAGATGCAGCAACCTTAAATTATTTTCAGACCATAATAGTTATTAACTTATGGTTTTGGGGGAAAAAAACTGCAATAATCTACGTTGGTTTGCTTTTGACATTTCTATCCTGTAGTCATCAACCAAGCACAACGTTACGTTTTGTACTTTGGCTGATTTCGTCAAGGAACTTTAAATATCATCCATTTCTGACGGACTGCTTCACGAAAGGTCCGTCAAGTATTAAGTTAGCCGCCGTTTATACTTGAACAAGTGTCTGCACAGACAGAGATCAGAATTTAGTTGTAACTAAACGATATCAGTAAGACCCCAGCATGTCGCCTGTTACCGTGCTGCTAGCAACTTTGCTAACCGAGGCACAAATGTCCTACCTGTGCAATTCCTGCGCCCATTTGTCCGCCTCCAACAATGGTAACGTGCTTTATCACGACAGTCCTAACGCAGGAGGTGGAAAAACCTCTGCAAAAGTGAGTGAAGAAAGCCATAGCCTGTGTGAGAGTGCAGTCTTCAGGACAGACAGCAGAGAGAAGGTCACGTGACAACACGACCTTTCACACATAAAGTTTTTTTATTTTATTTTTATTAATAGAATACGGATGCGAATGTATGAATCTATAAAGTTTTATTAATACATTTTAATAATAAAAAAAATATTCAGGATTCAACTGCACAATAATAACAAAGATGTTCAGCAGCTTGTCAAGTAGCACAAAAGAATGATATGCCTCCTGTTTATATTAATGCCATAATTTTAATAAATCCCTGAAGAATTGCTGGTATTGTAACACACAGGCTAAAGTTCAGGCCTGTTGTACAGTCCGCCCAGAGCTTCGAGGGCTCACACACACAGTGTAAAGTGAAGGTGCCAGGGTCAGACCAAAGCGACCCTGCAGAGGAGGAGGAGTTACTCCCTCTGGCAGTCTGAAAGTGAAGGCTTGCAATAAACTGGTGACCATCAGAAACATTTCCATCTTGGCCAGCTGTTCACCCATGCACACTCTCCGACCTGCAAGGGACAGGAGTTTAACACTTAAGCTCTATGTACATTGTGGTTATTATGAACACATTATTTGATGTAGTATGTGTACAGTTAGGGATTTACCAATCCCAAATGGAATGAAGCACTCTTTTCTCAGCAACTTTCCATCTTGATCCAAGAAGCGTGCTGGATTAAAACAGTCCGGGTGATCCCATACAGTGGGATCTCTATGCACAGACCACAAGTTGGGTACAATTACTGTACCTTTGGGAATGGTGTAACCACGAAACTCTGAAAAACACAAAGCTAAACATAAAAATTAAAACCTAGATTGAAAAAAATGTACACGTTATGCTGGTTAAGATCACTTGATGTTTTGGAGGTCATGTGAGGAATAGCCAGGGGGACCACTACTGTCAGTCTTTGCACCTCCATAATTGTGGCTTCAGTAAAAGGGAGACTGCCCTTATCAGTCATCGATGGAGCCCGCTGCTGGCCTATCACCATGTCAATCTCCTTCTGCACTTTATCTAAATTCAAAACACAAAAATATTAAAGACAGTTCCAAGCTTCTATGGTGTACCTACAAGGTTAAATATAAGCATGGTTGTGAAACTCTGCCTCTGGTCAAATGAGGAATGGGAACTTTCTATATTGAAAGGCTAAACACCTACTGAAGCAAAAACATGGGTTTAAGGTGTCACCTTGGATGTCAGGAAATAAGACCATGTAGAAGAAAATCCACAGGACTGAATTAGTAGTAGTGTCAGTGCCAGCGATGAAAAGATCACTTATGATATAAAAGAGGTAATCTTCTGTGAAGCTGCTGTCCTCCTCTCTGGCAGCCTGCTGGTCCAACATTTCTAACAAGTACATGTCAACAAGATCTCTGGGATTTTCAGGATCTAGTGTTTCCCTGTGCCTTTCAATAATCCTCTTCAGAAACACTGTGATGTCTCTTTCCACCTGGCGTAACTCCCTAAACACCCCAAAAGGGAAATGGTACAGCAGCGGAAAAACATTAATGAGGACTGCAGGGCTGTTCACGCAGATCTCAAGTCCACGTGCCATTAGGGTCAGCAACGTGCGGAACTCTTGGTCTTCATGATGGAAGCGCTGGCCTAGGGTCAGAGAGCATATGACGTTTGACACAGCATTACTGATCAGAGGAGCCAGATCCTTACCGGCAGCACCACACTCCTTATTCATACGCAGCAAGTGAGTCCTGATAGTAGCCAGGCCTTGCAGAATACAAGGCTCCAAACTTAACTTCCCAAAACCAAACTTTCTCAACGTCGAGTGGCAAAACTTGCGCTGATTTCTCCACACAGGTCCATAAGGGGCAAAGACTATTCCTGGTGACAGAAAGAAAGAGGCTTATGTAGCCTACTAGTCTCAGAATTGATCACATTCGACTCATGGCCAGATTAATGCGACATGGCTTTCCTTTGACGTTAATGTGTAAACAGTTTTCTGCAAGTAATACAGCCTTATTGTTTTAGAATAAGCCTACATATACAAGCTTTGATGACAATTTTCCTTGTTTTTAGACATTACAAAAATCAATGGGCTACAGTAACCTCACTTGTCCCGCAGAGGGGACCAGTGCAGAAAACTTTTAACCTTACCTTTGCGTTTGGTCATGATAGCGATGGCAGGGATGTCCGGTCTGTCTGAAAACACTTCAGGGTGATTGGAAAGCGCGTCTTTGATCACTTCATACCCGTTCAGAACCACCATTAGGTTAGTGCCCAGAAAAACACTGTACACGTCGCCATAAAGCTTGGCCATTTCGGTCAAAACAACCACCGCGTTTTTATCCTTGCTCCTGTCCACTTGCTGTGAAAACGTCCTCCGAACAATGGAAGGAATGAGAAAGCCGCCGAGGTTGCCCACTATTGGCCATGGTTTTGGACCTGGTGGAATATTTGCAAGAGGCTTTCGTCGCTTTAGAAAAGTATAGAGTACTGTGAAGACTAGCAAAGCGGCAATGTTTACGCCGGACAGTAAAGCGCTGCTACCATACTCTAGCCATGATAGCAAAGCCATAGTGTCCACGAAGCAGGCTAACATCACAAAGCTACCTCATTCTATAAAACCCATCATAAAAATACGTTTTAATCATACGGTTTTAATACCGAAACATGTTGTTAAACGGGAACTGTAATCAAACATGCTCTTCCTGTGTTGTCATGTCTAACTAACCTCTGATTGGTGGGCGGCGCCGTGGTCCACTGTGATTGGTGGAGTTTGAGAGTGCCGACATGCGGATTTTTCTGTGGCTACAATGTAGGCTTATTTAGTTTTGTGATAGGAATAACAATGACCTATTTTAACATTAATCTAAAACTAGTTCGATTATTTATACGAAAGTAACATTTCTAAATATGTATATAGGTCAGTTGCAGTAATTTTAAGATAAGCTGGCAAATACTTTTTGCTTTCCATAAAGGTGACTGAGAAGAAGAAGAATAACTTTATTTCATTGAGGAATATATTACATGGGGATTTACATTAAATACATGATTAAAAAAAAGAAAAAATCCAAGTATAAATACAATGCTTAACATAATTTTTGGTAAAGTCCACTAGACGGGGCCCTTTTGAAAATAACCAAAAGTACACATCTTCCCAGAAGGTTAAGCAGTACACACATTCAAAGAAATGGTGTTCTGTGGTTTCAATTGTAATCTGACAAATTCGTCTGAAGGGTAAATTCCTGTCAATATTTTAAAATGAACTTATTTGGCTTTGGGGTAAATGAGTAATTAAAAATAGTTCACCTATTTTAATTTATTTTTTTAGGGTGGTTCATTTGAATTGTATATAAATGGATATATGTTAATGCTGAAGTAGTTTCTCATTTCAGAGTTTATCATTTTCCCTGTTTATAAAAGTCCTTTCTATTAATCCATTATATTCGAGGTTGGAATGAACCACAATCAGTGTTTTGGACTGAATGAATGGTTATGACAGACATGTTTGGAATTGCCTTAATTATTTTTCTGTATAAGATGTAATTTCAAGTTTATATCTTGTAGATAATTCATTGCAAGACATAAGAGTTTTGTTGTCATGTAATAATGTTGTATAGAGATTTATTACTAATTATTTCCAAAATTGGTGTGTTGTGGGGGCTGAAGTTATCCGTATAGATAATTTTACAATTCATTAGGACTTGTTGATGGAATAGAGAAAGTTTAACAGTTCAAATTTAATCCTGCCTAATTCAGGTGGGTTAAGTTGTTTTTGTCAACTTATTTGTCCAATGAATCAAGGCCTGCCTACCGACTAATTCTACTTGAATGTTATGTTATTTTTAAAGTAACTGTACTTAAGTAGACTACATATTTTGAGAACATTTCCCAGTTCTACAAGATAATCATTATTAAGAATAAAAAAATATATATTTTATTGTCTTTATTTTTTGATTGCAACATTTTAGATACAAAATAAGCATACTGGATAAATGACATAATATATGATTTTTGCATAAAACTAAACAAACCATAAAAAACATAACCTTAAGACTTATGATACTTTTACAAGTAAGACTACAGCCAAAATACACATTACACATATTTTAAAACATGGTTTAAGATGAGAATCATAATGTAAATAATAATAATGTATTAAAAAGAAATGCAATACATATAGAGTGGCAGTTTTGGTACATCATGCTGACAATACACTAAGGCACCTTGTGACATAAGCACATAATATTGAGGTAACCCTTCTCAATCAGTTCTTTATGAGAAGTACAGTCGTTTCAGTAGAAGATCCCAATCATATCTTGATACTTATACAGCAGTTAATATCAGTTGCTACAAACTGTTCATGATCAATTGAGCAAAGAGACACATTTGTAGAACGTCATGTACTACAGTGGTGATAAACAGTAAAGACATATTTTCTGTCAACAATACTTGCTGGAACATCTGTTTCATAGTAATACAGAAGGTATCCTGCATGAGCTAATAACGATGACTTGGATCAGCGAACACCAGTGGTATAAAGGTGTTGTCACTCTTCTCTTGTGCTCTGTACCATGGAATACTTCTTACAGGGGTTCTTAAAGCAGGCGGGGGGCCAGTTGTAGGAACAGGGCACTGCAGTTTGGACATTCCTCTCCATAAAGTTGAAAAAAGGATTCCACCAGGTGTTGGTGAGGTAGTTGTTGGGAAAGCATTTCAGATTCTGTGAATACATTCAAATTTAACTTTTAGTAACAAAATACATTTAAGAAATTTTTGTTATAAAAGAATCCCATTTCTTAAAATGGACTGTGTCTAGACAAAATACTATTATATTTTAGTAAACACATTGTTATTGTGTTTCACAATGTAACCAGCAGAGGGGGCAATTTACAAAAAAAACAAGCTTAGAAATTACACCAAAAGTGTTCTTCTGTGGTGCAACCCCTGCATGCTGATGTTTTTGTTTCTCTGTGACTATATGTTACTGATCATGTTACTGGTGCATACTGTCATATACTGTCACTCAATAGAAAATACTCAAAAGAGCTTGTAAACTTTGACAATGCCTTAAGTAATTAAAAATTTTTTTTTGATTCATAAAAACCTTAAAGTGTGCTTAAAGATCCTGTATTTTTTATTTTAGAGAAAATAATTTTATCCCATAAAGTATGTTGTAAAAGCAGTGATTTATGTAAAGATTACATTGCTAACAGTTCCATCTGAGCCAACTGCATCTATTATGGTTTAGCAAAGGCTGGAATCAGGTAAAGCACCTTTAATTGAATTTATTCAGTGATTTATTTAATGTAAAATGTATATGCACCCTGTGTATGACCACAGACCTTGTACAAACATCCACCTACACTTTTAATTCTAGAGGTTCTTTTGACTCAGAAAGCGTTTGTTTACTATATTTCTACAATAACACAAACAGAGTTTCCACCCAGTGTTTTGCCCCCGTCAAACCTGTAAGTGTGTCATGGTGTGGTACCACCAGAACAGGCGGGAGGTGATGAAATAGGCCACAACCACGTCCACGCTGTAGTGTTCATGTGCCACAAGGATGCACACCACACCCACAGCGCTCAGCAACCAGCAGATGAGATGGTACCACCAGAACGACCGCGGAGAGTCTGCAAAGTGAGAATGTAGGAAATAGCTGTCATAACTTTCATTTTCAGGACTGAGAAGTAACTGTAGGTGTGCAGTACGTACACTCCTTGATGAACAGGTAAGTGAGAGTGAGCATCACAGTGTGTCCGCTGTACAGAAAGTCTCCACACATGAGATGGGAGCCTGTTATGGACAACCCTCCACCGGAAATTAGCCGCAGAATGCGTAGCAACTTTGCATGGGAGTCTCCGTGCAACTGAAAGATATTCAGAGGTAGATGTCATACCATTAGTAGTTATAGTTCTCTGAAGAACTATAAACGTCAAAGTGCTGGGATGAAATTTACACACTGATATACATGCACAATACTGACAGAGGTAATAGTTTCACTGATTAAATATACATCCTTTAATAGGTTTTTACATTTGGCATTGCAATTGTTATGATAGAAAATCAATAAAGATGATTGCCTCTACATTTCTAATTCTTCAGAACCAACCCACACACAAACCAGGAGACATGATGCACTTCAAGTTTGTTGGAGTCCTGTGGCAGTAAAATGTGAGAATGGCTTTTTTTACAGCTCTGTTGTGAACATTTAAACTGGCCCCCAGAGAAGTGGACGAGAGGACACAACATAACACTAACAGCTGGCGCCCGCTCTGATGATGACATAGTGCTAACCTTCGGAGCACAGGTCATGTGCATGCCAGGCACGGGCAGAGTGGTGATGTACATGGTGACACAGCGATAAAGGTATAAGGTGCCGATCAAGAAGAAGAACCGCCTGCATGCTATGGACCTTAAAACAAAAAAAATTATCGGGTGAATTTAAAATTGGATGTTGTGGAACCACAATACAATACAAAGTAAGATTTTCTCTACAATGCAAAGGCCCAAAATACAGACACTGTTATAGCTTTTCATTTGCTGTCAATGATTTAGTAAGATTCTTGCCTGTATCTGAAGAAAAATAACTGGACAATCCAAATGGTCAGCAGAACCATGCCGTTAATCTCTGTGACAGTAAATGCCCAATTGACTCTGTCAATGTAATCAAAGAACTTATCCGGAAGAGGTGGGCTGCTTTCTTTGGGTGGAACTCTCTCATGCACTACTGTGATGACAACGGTAGTCAAGACCAAGTTGAAGCCGGCATAAAAGAAAACAATTATTGTCTTCCACCACTCCATGGGCAGACGGTTGACTTTGGTGTCTGGCACTGAGATCTTCACGTAGTCATTGTGCCTCCCTAGGCCTTTCCGAAAACCATGCTTTGTGACCTCTGCTGCAGGAGTGTGGACCGGACAGGTTTTTCCGCCGGCTACAGTGGTGCCCTCCATTTCTGGTTTAGGATTATCAGCAGCAGTGGTTCTCGCATCCCCATGCCCCTGTGATGCCATCGCTGCCTGTACTGTCCATCCACAGGCGTGCTCCTCTGGGATGAAGCTTTGTTTCTGTCAGAAGAGAAAATAAGATGTTGTAACTATAATTAAAAATAACACTAAAAAGGAGTGCCCAATGCGTATCAAAAGTGTGTATTTAAAGCCAAGTCAACAAAACAGTGAATGTAACTAACAGGCAATGCACTGGTGACACATAAAACCAAAAACATGTCTGCTCCATACACTGCACTGGACAGAGATGCATTATGCATATGATTTTTTTTAAACTACAACAGCAAAAAAAATCATAACTTTCTGCTTAAAATCTTATGAACCCAAAGTGCAATAGATATATTATGTTTTCTATACTTTCTGATCCTTAAGATTAGCAAAGCATTTTATTGCAAAACGTTTTTCCCTGAAAGGTCCCTTTTAGGCTAAATATTGATTTCTGTGACTTCAACACAAATTTCCCTAGACATTCAGCAGAAGCACTAAGAAACCTTACTGTTGTACAGTATGCACTTTCTTTCTGGCCCTTTGCCACTCTTTCCCCCAAAGTTTGTGTTATGTCTTTCACAGAAGTTACTCATGTGCATTCTTCATATTATACACATTTCAACACAAATTTCAAATGCCCAAATAGTAAGGTGAAAAACATGTAGGATCTTTTTTCAGTTAATGGCATGAAAGCGCATTAAAGTGATGGCCATTTTCAGTCTTTTGCGTCTAAAAAGCTTCTTGTGGCAATAACGGCTCCATTAATGGATTTGCGTATTTTCCAGTCAGCCCTGAAATATATCACAATAAATGTCTTCTGGGATACACAGAGAATGGCCTGTTTACTCTGAGACAAACCTGGCTCAACCAATGGTGGGATGGAAATAGGATTGCGGTGTTCTAGGGACCCACTGAAAGTATCAGTTCCATCCAAATCAGTTTTGGGAAAAATATTATTATCAAGGAGAAATGGCCTAAAAAAAACCCAGAGCATTGTATTCCTTTATTATACAAGTGATAGATGGCAACAGACAGCAGAGTGTGACAGGACTTATTCATAATACAAAGAGAACACAAGGACTGTATTAGGCAATTCTATTTCTATATTCCTTCTTAGTGTGCAGTTGGTGACATAAGACAATGGGTTAATGGGTCTCATTGCAATAAAAGTTGCTTGAGTCATTCACCATAGAGAAGAATTGATTGCTGGTTTCCTGTTAGAAAATGGAAACATGGCCTAATCTCAAATTCAAAAAGTGTCTTCTGCTGTATTAAAAGGACATCAGTGTGAAAATTAAACAAAAGGCAAGTGATCTATTTTAAAAGAGCTATCAGTGTAATGGAGTGTCCAGTCTATAACATGGTCTCTGCTTTGCAACATTTTGTGCTTTTATCTCTTCTATGCAATCATAAGTTAGAATTTGGGCAAATAGTTTAAATAAGTGGACCAAAGAAAAATAGCAAGCAGTTAACCAAATCCACTCTAGCCACATGGGTGTCTGTGAGCTTGGAGGAAAACTACTGCTCTCCATTACTTAGTTGGAGCATGATACATTTCTCTTTTTCATAACAACACTGTAATACACACTGAAAGAATCATGTATGTATGTTATATATACTGTACATGTGTTTAGCTTAATTAAGTGGCAAATTGGAATACATAAGGTTGCCCTGGCATTTTTCACTGTGAGAGTGCATTACATGGTCAACAAAGAGGGCAGCTGAGAGTCTCCATTAGAGTATTTTTCCAACGGCCCTCTCCTTTTCCTGTGTACAGTACATGATGTTTCCCACCAGCCACAGCACCCAACTCACTGGGAAATGGGTGGTGATGGAAAACGGCAAGAAAAACGACAGTCCACATGGTCACAGGCCGTAATGGATAAGTTGGCTGCCTGCACTCCCCTGTCTGTGCTATTTCAAGAGAAGCCACCCAGATGCTGTGAAGGCTGTATTTTACTCCAGGGTAAGGCAGAGCTTTGAATCCATTTTGAGACCTTTGTAATAACATACTGCTATGCTGTCCACTCATTTTCTCATTTGCATCATGTGGAGTTGTCTTCATCAAAGGGAGAGACAAAAATAAGTCACACTAGGCATGGTTCAGCCCTTGGGATGTAACATGAAAATGATGAGTTCAATCTATAATTAAGCTCTGAATTACACTGTTTTATTAGCAGTACAGTATGTTTAAGTTTGTATTTGATGAACTGAAATGCATTTATAGCCTTTAAACATCACTTAATATTATGACACTTCTAATGCATCATGTCTTTAGTATTTCAAATTTCCAAAATGACAAATGACATTGTGCAGACCCAGTTTTGATACAGAGACATTGTGATCATAAATTACCACACAATCCCTGTATGGAATGATATTTGTGCCACGAGGAACTGAAACTGAATGTGTTGTATGTGAATTTAAAGTGCTCAAACTGAATTTGAATTCAGTCGTGGAGGCTGTAGAGCGGGAGTTTAGAACATGGTCACAACACATTTTCTGATGCACCCCTCTTTCTCCTCCTTGTTGTAACGTGGCTGTATTACTCTCCCTCTTGATGTGGTATTTACAGTGAGAATCCTCCATACCTTCCCACTGCTTCAGTCAGCTCCAGTGACAGCTGGTGGGGCACATTCACCTGCCCCGATATAGTCTACCTAATATAGGGTAATGGCTATACAGTACCACAGTTCTCTCAATCTGAGCTTGATGTCCATGGCTCTTTCCAAGACCCTGATGTGTGGCCGAGAAAACAAATGAGTTATAGAACTGAAACTGAAGGGATTGGAGATATTCATTTTAAACGATGTAAAAGCAGTTCCAAAGCAAATTTCAAAATATAAAAAGTTTAATTTACTGCAATTCATTTACAAACCAGTGCATTTGGTTTCAGATTACACTTTTTAAATTCTTTCTTTTTTTGACAGACAACCATTCACTCACTAAGGACACTTAAGATTTGCCAGTTGCCCTATGTATTCATGTCTTTGAGTGGTGGAATCCAGAGTACCCGGAGAGAACCCACAGTGTTACAGGGAGGACATGCAGACTCCTCACAGGAAGTCCACTGTTGGCCGACGATGTTTGAGTTGGCTGGGGTTTGAACTCACAACCTTCTTGCTGTGAGGCAGGAGTGCAAACCACTCTGCCACATGAAATTATGTTTTTAAATAGCATCTATTCAACTTGAGCAGTTCAGATTTAGTTTGGGCACTTTAAATCCAACTACAACAAATTATGTTTCAAGAAAAGTTTAAAGCAAAGGCATCTGTACTTAATAAAGAAAGTCAGTGTGGGCACGCTCCATAAGTCCGTCCCTTCTCTCGGCTGAAGCAGAGCCGGACCAATCACAGTCGTTGGTCGCGCCCCTCTCGTCTGTTTTAAGTGACCTGGACATGTCTTTAAAACCGCACCAACTAGAAGATCTAATAACTTTTCTTCTGAAAAAAAAAAAAAGGACGTTTTCTGAACTGGATTCAGAAAAACTTTAATATTTCAACTTGGTGTTGTCACGTCCGCTTTGTGTGATTGGTTTATTCTGCACCTGTTTGTCACAACATGGTCCCACCCCTGTGAAGGAGACTGCTGCGGTCTGGTACCCAGGGTAATCTGGTCTAGGTTTTCAAGGTGAAGACGTTTTGTCTCTTTTACCGGTTCTTATCAGTTTATCCGGAAAAACATAACATTCCTACCCTAAAGACAAGACCCCCCCACACACACAAAAAGAGCAATGTGGTTTATGCTATTCAGTGAAGAGTCCAGTTGGAGAAACAAAACAACAGCTTCACAAGAGGATGTATCAGCACAGAAGAGCCAGTCCTGGAGGACCTGAGTCTGCAGTCCACCTCCACCTCAAAGAGAAAGGACATTCCTTTGAGGACAACAATGTCTGAATTTTGGCCAGAGAGGCCAGATGATTTGAGAGAGGGATGAAGGTAGCCATTTTTGTTCAGATGGAAAAGCCTTTGTTGAACAGAGGAGGTGGCCTCAAATTCTTGTTACCTAGTATTTACAACAATGTTTTGAAACCTAAATCAGAACATTATTACTCTTGAAGGACAACAACACCTGAATGGAACAGTGAGACTAAAAACTCAAACATCTGAGCCTTTAACAACTCTCCCATCAGGAGTCACACTGCCCTTTCATGGCTTAACGACTATGAGACCAGAACAGCCTGGTCCTATCAGGTTTAGTTTCAGGTCATACCCCTTCCTCTATAGATAGAATTGGTATAAGAGACAAAACGTCTTCACCTTGAAAACTGAGTCCAGATGCCTTTGCTTTAGCCTGTTCTTCAAGATGACCTTGATGACTGAGAACCTTCACACACATATTCAGTTTCAGTTTCTAGTGGCACAAATATCAGCCCATATCCATGTGTCACGCAGAACTTTTGTCTAACACCTGTTCTCTGTCTGAAATTCTTTGCTATCTTTCAGTTATGCATTCAGCAAACAAAAGATGTCACATTTGTTATATTACATTGCAAAGAGAAACACCACTATGGTTTCACTAAATTGAGATACTCCCAGGTGCCTGCGGTGCTTGGTTGCTTTGACCCCATGTGGATCCTGCCGTAATGTCAGCTTCATCACTGCTATTATGTATTACAGGGCATGAGTGAGTGATGTGTGCGGAACAGAAGGTTTTAAAATTTACTTTTGTGGTGTAGTGGCCCCACACACAGTGCTAAACACCATGTTCCATTTGAGGCTACTGGGTGGGGTACCAGGTCACTGCAAGGCCTCTAATTAAGCTTTCTTCAGTTTATATGCATGTTTGAGTCAAGCATACAGCAAATACAGTTCCTTCAACATTTTCTTAAAAAAATAACTGCAGCCTTTCTTTAAACAGTTCTAATGAAGGTGACTTGTAATAGCATGTTAAGGGAAGTCTATTTATATTTTCAAATTTTGTTATGGCTGTCCCTTAGAAATCACACCTCCAGATGTTGATTATAACAATACAATAGTAAATCAGACTTTACAGAGGTTACTGTTGAGTGGTCTCCATTTGGTCCACGATTGTTGACATCATACACAGCTTAACATTTCTTATAGATCCATTGCCTACATCAGACTTTATAATAACATTAACATTATGTTTGTAGAAAAGCCTTCCATTTTGTATTTCTGAATGCCATCTAAAGACAATAGAGCTGAAAAGTTTAACATTTTTAGGAGTGAAACACCCAACCTGCACCAGACTGCTGTTAAGCATACAGAAATAGCATCACGCCGAATAACACACACAGTAGGCGGCTATACTAGCTCTTCTCGTGTAATTTCTGTCTGTCCGTGTAGGGCACGTGTTGCGCCGTCTCCTTCCATCCTCCTACCTGCTGGCTCCGGCCTCCAGCGGCTGCTCCCTGGTGCTGTCGCCTGGCTGCTCGCTGCTCACACAGGTCAGGACTGCATCATCACGGCACGGCGCCGTTCGCTTTAGAGGCAGCGCTCCTCCCCGAAAGCCACATATCCTTGCATGCTCCCAGCTTCCCGTTCTGGCATCCCCTTTAATTCACATAGCAGCCGTCCTTTAATCAGACCGAGCATCGCCCTCTAGATGGAAAGGGCGTAGCTACAAACTTGATAAACTGAAATTTAGGGTTGAAATGCTGTGGGTTTATTTAAAGGTTAATATTGTAGGCTCTTAACACCCACTCTTGTTGGTTTATTTTTACACGAATTGTGCTGCAGTTAGTCAACATTATATTGTCTCTGCAAATAGAGAATGTCTACTATTAAAGGGGCCAGGGAATCACACAGTACCTTTATTTTTTAACTTTTAAACCTTGATTTTTATTTTATTATTATTATTATTAAATTAATTTTGGCGTAAGGTAATTTATTTACTATCTATGGGTAATTTCAATGACTAAGCCTGGTTCGATCAGTCGAGTTCCTTAACGATTTAATTGGAAACCATAACAATGTTTTTTTCTAATATCCATGACCACCATTGTTGCCTGAAAGAAACACCTAGCATTGTCCTGTTAAATATAACTTTTTGATTAAAGTTTTTTCTTCTAATAAAACAATTAACTTCAGTAACCAGGCCAGTAACCAAATTAACCTGCAAATAAGCGTTGTTAGACCCGGGTACAATTCATTTTTAAAAACAAATGTTTGAAGAAGTAAAAAACTTTTTTATGTAAAGCATGGCATAGGCACTATACAAAATGTCTTATGTATTTTCGTAAAACAGTTTTATTTATTGAAACATGTCAATAGAGGAAATACGTCAGCGTTTGCCGTGACGTGTCGGTGGAGAAGCACTTCCGGTTTGACCGAGTGCCAGAGCTAGGCTCAGCCGCTCCATTCACATGACTGACCTGTGCCTAAATTTTAAATACTTGCTTACTTCTATTAACTAAAAGCCCAGTAGGCAGTCTTTTTGCGTTATTTTAAAGGTTATAACATATTAACCGAACTGCTGACTACTTTTAGACATGGAGACCTATGGAAACTCACACAAAAAGCAAAAACTAAGCAACGTCGATAGGGAATGGGTGAGTTAATTCAGCCGAACTGGTCTTTGCTTTAAAAGAAACCTCCTCAAAGCCATAACTAAAAAACAGCTAGTTGTTAACGGACTAACGGCCACATTTGTCTAGCTAAATTGATATCACTTACAGTTAACAAGCTAAGCTAATTGTTAATTGAAAGGCCATAGCATCTTTCAGCCCGACCAGCAGCTAAGCTGTTAACCGCTATCACGACTGTTGGTTTAATGGTCTAGCATCCGTGAGAAAACTAGGCAGCGGGAGCCCGGGCTATTCAGGAAAGAAATGTAGTTTATACAGGCTGATGTTTTTTTCTGTACTCCTGTTTTCAAGCAGCTGGAAATTTATAACTTTATTTATTTTTTGCTCACCGACTAATAATTTTTAAACTAACTCCTCTGTGTCACACAAATCAAAGTTACTCCTCTAATGTGGACGGTGCATTGTACCTTATAGGTCTTTTACAAACTTAACAAATATAAGAAGAGGTTGTTTGACTTCTCTAATTGTTGCTAAGTAGTTTGACATCTTTGTCTGTAAATTAAGATCCAGCAGTTGGAGCTCAAAAGTCTCTTCAATAGAATGAATACTGTTAGCTATTTATAGTTATATCTCCTCTCAGTATGTAAGATTCCACCAAATGTAACAATTGTAAATCTGTGACATCAATGTTTCTTTTACAAATTATGTCAAGTATATAATAAATATTTGTATTGATCATCTGTTTATATTAATATTTTCAGGGGAAGCAGCGGGCAACAAATGTTACCTATCAAGCACACCACGTGAGCAGAAACAAGCGCGGACAGGTAGTGGGCACAAGAGGGGGCTTCAGAGGATGTACAGTTTGGCTCACAGGTACATGTCCACTACGCAAGTTCTTCTTATCCCACCTTCAGTTTTTAATCATGATGTCTACCACCTTGTTACTGTAGGACTGTCTGGAGCAGGAAAGACCACTGTGAGCATGGCCTTGGAGGAGTACCTTGTGTGTCATGGAATTCCCTGTTACACCCTGGATGGGGATAACATCCGACAGGGTCTCAACAAAAACTTGGGCTTCAGCCCAGAGGACCGTGAAGAGAACATTAGGCGCATTGCTGAGGTGGCACGACTTTTTGCTGACGCAGGGCTGGTCTGCATCACCAGCTTTATTGCCCCATACACAAGGGTGAGTAAATCAAAAGTCATCAGCAGCCAGTCTCTTAATATACCTTACTACTTTTTGTTTGTTTGTTTTTTTTCCTGTCAGGATCGCATCAATGCTAGAAAGATACACGATGCTACAGGATTGCCATTTTTTGAGGTATTTATAGATGCTCCACTGGATGTATGTGAGCAGAGAGATGTGAAAGGACTGTACAAAAGAGCCAGAGCAGGGGAAATTAGAGGTAAGTAGATGGTTCTGTCATTGTATAAAATATTTTATTATATGCTACCAAGTTAATCAAAATAAAAGTTTACCTGATTAATTCTGATCAACAGTCAAAAGATAATGATGCCAACTAGATTATTTAATACTGTCAGTGGTTGTCAGTCATTGATGAATTGTAAAGGATGACCATGCTGT
The DNA here is from genome assembly GCA_024349245.1 of Neodontobutis hainanensis. Taxonomy (NCBI): domain Eukaryota; kingdom Metazoa; phylum Chordata; class Actinopteri; order Gobiiformes; family Odontobutidae; genus Neodontobutis; species Neodontobutis hainanensis. Next base: position 4,002,857 of record JALDNG010000024.1, read on the forward strand.
TGTTAAACAAGGTGTACATTTTGTCTTTTGTGGATAAGTTACTATCGTGAGTGAACATGTTCATATGTTGAGTGAACAAAATGTTTGTCTGGCAATATCCCAATATACCAGTCAGCTTTTTGTTGGAAGCTTGTTAATTGATTTATCATTGTCTGATCAATGTTTTGACACAACCAATGAAAATCAGTTTAATATGTACTAATGTGCTCTTTGTTAGTGCATCATAGTGACAATGGAAAAACAGTGTAGCTGTTGTAGCTTTGATCTCGTTGTTGTAGGTAACTAGCTAACATAAAGTCCGTACTAACTACACTTGTTCATTGTCAGGACAATTGCCATTTTTAAATAGCCTACATTATACATCTATGCTAACTGCAACTACGGTGTCGCAGTTTACGGTGCAACTACATGTAGGAGCACATTTGAATCACACAATTCGAAGGCTAAGTGGGAAAGACATTTACTGGACCTATGCTAAATAGGTTACCATTCAAAGTAGTTCTCATGAAGTTGCTAGGCAATGTTTTTACACCCAATTCCCTTCATTACGCAACCCTCTCCATTTGCCCAGCTTGTGCAAAATAAATGGAGAAAATTGTACACAAAAGATGACAATCTCTTAATAAAAGAAAATATATTTTTGGGCCCTCTGTGCTACTGCTACTTAAGCATTAAATTAAATGCATATGTCCTTTTAAATATTACTTTGAACTCTGTTCATCAGGCTTCACTGGGATTGACTCAGAGTATGAGAAGCCAGAAGCTCCTGAGCTTGTGCTAAAAACAGACTCCTGCAGTGTAAATGAGTGCATACAACAATTGGTCGACCTGCTTCAGGAAAGGGTAAGGGGAACATTTTGTGTGCAGAAAGATGACCTAGTGTCAAGTTAAATATATATTCATAAGATTATTATTTACTCAAAAAATGTTTTGAAGCATCATTTTTTGAGAGAAACCATCATCATCATTGTTTGCTTTACCGCTAGAGGGCAGTAAAATATCAGCTTTGCAGCTGTTTCCTCAGTTTCACCCATGGAAATATACTGAAATGTTAACTGTTCCAGTAAAATGAAAGATTTTTGTTTTAATTTAAAGAAGTTATAAGGACTACATCTGTTTGCATTTATGTTTTTTTTTCTTAGGACATTGTGCCCATTGATTCTTTCCATGAAGTAAAAGAGTTGTACGTTCAGGAGAATAAACTGGATCTTGCAAAAGCTGATGCAGAGACTCTTCCTGCAGTGCAGATCGGAAAAGTAACTTTATGTTGTATTAAAATGACAAATTCTTTATTTTTTTGAATATATTTGTGTTGTTGTTCATTGTGTTTAATAATGCCTTCTGGTTTTCAGGTGGACATGCAGTGGGTCCAGGTTCTGGCTGAAGGCTGGGCCACTCCTTTAAATGGATTTATGCGAGAGCGAGAATACTTACAGTGTCTTCATTTTGACTGTCTGCTTGACGGTAGGAGGATGTTTTATGTAATGGTTCTGTAACAGTTCTTGGGAAAGAAAACAATAATTAAGGTCATAATTAGAAGGTACAAAATGTAAGAAGAGAAAAACAAAGAAGGTGGCTCTTGTAAAACTCCTCCCAGGGATTTTACAATAAAGGGCAATATCACAGTTAAGTGGCTGGTTGCCCTGAGTGTAGCCATAAAAGTGGTTGAGAATTTCACTAGTCAAATCCCCAGTATCAATAAACAGAAATCCTTTACGAAGCCTGTGTCTCGCTCACACGGACGTTACTTGTGTGTGTTTGTGTGTTTATGGAAACCAGCTGGAGGCCGTACACTGACAGAAGGGGCCAGTAGATGGTCAAGGCAGAGGTGGGGGGACTATTTGATCTGACGTGATGTGAAAAGCGTGTCTTTCAAACTTCATGGCCACCTCACCGTGAAGAAAGAAGGCATGTTAAATTGTACATGCGCAAAGTCGCAATGCAGCTTCACATAAGACAGGGTTTCTCTTGTTTAGCTTCTTAAATTGTAGCCTGGGACATTCAACACAGACTGTGGTTTAGCTGAATATTTGTTGTCAGCCTGAAGGGACACAGTCTGGAAATTTGACTAGAATACAGCTAAGATGCTCCATATGCGTAACTTCAACCTTTTGTTTTTCCCATTGTCCTGTGTTAGCTTTTTGTTGATGGTATTTGCCAGGGTTTTTCAAAGTGAGTAGAAACAAAATCTCCAATTTACCTAATTTTAGGTGGTGTCATCAACCTGTCAGTGCCTGTGGTGCTGCCCGTGTCAACCGCAGATAAAGAGCGACTGGACGGTGTGACCGCCATGGCTCTGGTTTACGAGGGCAGAAGAGTGGCTATCCTGCGCAACCCTGAGTTTTATGAACATCGCAAAGAAGAACGCTGTGCTCGTCAGTGGGGCACTACCTGCAAGGAACACCCTTTCATCAAGGTCAGTATTTGCCAAGTCCTTTCAGTGAGTAATACTTTTGTTTGTAGACTCCAAGCAGCCCTTGTTTAAACAATGCACAGCATAAGAGGATCTGCAGACTGCCTATGGAAATGTGTGATAAACACTCACAAACTGACAGAACCCAGATCAGAGCCAGTGTAGAAAGAGTGAATAGGTGCAGAAGTGGATCTTTCCTCACTCTCTGCCATGACGCCTAGTGTAACTAATCACTTGATCTTTGGGGCCCCACGCTCATTTTGCAGGTGTTAAATTTGGATGTTGAGTCCATCACTCAGCCACCACCAAATATTTCTGCTATTGTTCAGCTCCACACATGTCCACCTTTCCCACTCAGCCAAGCCCTTCTCCTAATTCATTCACCAATTGTTTCCATCTGTCTGCTATCGACTCGTGTGGGACTCAGGTAATTTTTTGTAAAGAGATCATGGTCGCGCACACTTGTTTGTGCCAGCCGTCGTGGACGAGATAAAGACAGCTGTCAGATGACTAGTATAGCAGATATAATTTTAAAACCTATTGTTTGTAGCATTAGTACAGTTGTTTTGCCATTTAGAAAGGCAGGACTAACTTAAACCTCAACTGTCCTTTTGCTGCTAAAAAGGACCTGGATATAATTTTGCAAAATAAAAATCTTAGTGTTTTGGATGGTTTAAATGTAGTCACTTGTGCCACTCTTTACCATCTCAAACCTGTTAGAGCCTACATGTGTTTTCAGCTTGGTGCGATTAAGGTGTCACTCATTAAAGACCATTTTTTTGTGTTCAGAAAAATGTTTAAATCCCCTTTTCCGGAGCCAGTCTGTCAGCACACTAGTGAGACTTAACTTTTCTTATAATTCCCTTTTCTTTCTAGAAACAACTTTCTTCACTTTATATGTAGTAAATGCTCCTTTTCCTGTTTACCCGTCTGTCCGACAGGAACCCCTTCCATCGGAGCCAGTGGTGCAGGGGCAGTTTATTTGCTCAAGCCCTTTCACATCTGAACTCTTAGGCTACACTTAATGGCTAAACAAGACATGTGTTCATCAAGGAGCACTTCTCCTGATTTATCCCCACACCACATTATATTTTCCATTCACTTACGTAAAAGAAATTCAGACGCATCTAAGCGATTGATGTCTTCAAAGAAGGAGTCTGCTAAGTGTCTTTCATGACTTGTCTCTGGTCTGCAGCAGAGATTGTGAATTAAGTGGAGTGTAGAAAAAAAAAATCGCATCACTTCATCTGAAAGTCTATTTGTTTATGCAGCCAGGTGGTTATTGATCACATCAGAACACACTCCTAACCTCTACAGAGTTGATGTATTATTTGCTCGGTGAATGGAATGTAGAATACAAAAATGTGGCTTTTATTTAACCATCAGCCTGATGGGACCCTAAAACTATTGTCTGTATTTAACTTAAACATAATAAAAATAAATAATTATAGTCATAGTAGGAACAGTTTTTCCTCTCTTCTCTTCTTCATAGACCCCTACAGTATCCTGACAACCCCCTAAGTCTCAGTCTTACTTCTTTTTAAACAAAGGATTGTCACTTTGTATCATTGTAAAACGACCCAGGCCAGTGTAGTCAGTAACTCAAGCACCCATCAGACAAATGCTAAAAATATCAGACAGATAATATTGCCTGAAATAAAAGCAGAATTTAATATTGTTTTTTGTTTTTTTTTTGCATATTCACGTCACTGAAGAAAACCTTCTACAAAGTGACCACAAGCTCATAACTAGGTTTTCTAGTTGGATCCAGATTTCCATCAGCTTTGTGATTTGCATGAAGTTGTTTGAGCCACATGCTGAAGACAAGGTGTGCCAGAGTTTTGTTGACTGTTTAATGACACGTCGAGGCTGATTTACACTGCTGGGTCCCCGCTGCAACCGGGCAGTAACTGGAGTTTTATTAGGGTTCATGTTGGCTTGAGCCCAGCACAGTAAATTTTCTATGGAACCCAGTCTTAGGCCTGGATTATGTTTGAGTTGTGTTCACTGTCATGATGAGTGTGGCCGCTCTTCCTCAGATGGTGATGGAGAGTGGGGACTGGCTGGTCGGTGGAGATCTGCAGGTTCTGGACAGGATCTTCTGGAATGATGGTCTGGATCAGTACAGACTGACACCAATTGAACTCAAGCAGAAATGTAAAGAAATGAATGCAGGTAAGAACCAAGCTTTGATGGAAATTTCAGTTGGACTAAAATAACCCAGAAGAAGCATGTCATAATTTCTATATTCTGCAACAAAGTGGACTTTTCTTTTATAATTACGCATTCAGAGTGAGTAGTGGGTTACAGCACTAGGAGGCGTCTTTTTTCACTACAATGCTTGTAATATTGTAACCCTGTACAGATTTTAATATAGCTGTTTTCAAATACATTTCTCTGTCACACCTTATCCCATGATAGAATTCATGTAGATTAAAAACATTTGATGCGCAATTTCTATTTGATTGCTCTCATAAGCTTCACATAAACTACAATTTAGATAATGTGGTTATTAAAAGGTTTTTGAGTAATGTCCTTAATACACTCTTTGTTGCATTGTTGTGGGGTGAGATTTAACAAAAACTCTATAAAGGCTATAAACACCGTTTTGTGCTGGTTTGTTTCCCAAATAAGATGTGTTATCTCCAGTCTGACAACACTTCTCATCTGTCTCCCTGCAGATGCCGTATTTGCCTTCCAGCTGCGTAACCCAGTCCACAACGGCCATGCTCTCCTGATGCAGGACACCCACAAGCGTCTCATCGAGCGTGGCTACCGCCGGCCCGTGCTGCTGCTCCACCCACTGGGGGGCTGGACCAAAGATGATGACGTGCCGCTGCCCTGGCGCATGAAGCAGCATGCGGCCGTGCTGGAGGAAGGCATCCTGAATCCAGAGTCCACCATTGTGGCTATCTTCCCCTCACCCATGATGTACGCTGGGCCAACAGAGGTAAAGAAAAAAAATACATTTACAGGTGGGAGGGGGGGGCTGTCATAAAGGTGATGTCTGCAAAGCGTTTGGAGTGAAAAATGGCAGGAAAGAGGGTTAACAACTGTCTTGAGTCACTCTGTTTGGTGTTGGCATGCCTCAGAGAAAGCCATGTAGGATTTTTTTTAACCATTCACTTAGGATGATGGGAAAACTATGGGCAACGTTATGGAGAGCAGATTTCAGGCTGGTACATATGAATCTATTCAGCTTGTACGTAAATGACTACTCTTTAGCATGATGGCTTTGACCTTTACTGCGTCCTAATAAACAACATTTCTATAAGAGCCTGTTTATTTAAAGTTACCTTGAGTAATCTCTCTTACAAGTGTTTATTTTATTTTGAGTCTAATCTAAAGATACAAACTGTATGGGCAAGAACATTAGTCGGAATTAGCAGCAGTGTCTGTAATTTCCAAGGTAAAATGCACTGTTTGGGCAATTATTGATAATGAGAAACAGAAAAAGAACCTATGCTGAACACAAATTCCTAGTGAGCAGATGTTGGAGGCTGCTGGTCCTACTCCATAGTCCAGACTGCCTGCCATTTTATGTTTTTTAATGTTGAATAAAGTTAACATAACTCATTCAGGTTTATATTCAATAATTTTGATACTTTGCAGGTTCAGTGGCATTGTAGGGCTCGAATGGTGGCTGGTGCCAACTTCTACATTGTGGGCCGGGACCCTGCTGGCATGCCCCATCCAGAGACGGGAAAGGACCTGTATGAGCCCACTCATGGAGCCAAAGTGCTGACCATGGCCCCAGGCCTCATCACTCTTGAGATTGTACCTTTTAAGGTCGCAGCTTACAACAAGGTCAAAAGAGCTATGGACTTCTATGATCCTAAAAAGTAAGTAGAAATTTTAAAGTGCTCTTGCCTGAATCTGAATTTTCCAAACATGTGATACAGTACAGCTGTTGTAGTAACTCAGGAACACTCAGGAAATAAAAGTGCTGTCTGTCCACCAGCCAAGCAGGGGCTATGTGAACCCCAGTGCTGCTAATGCTACAGTGATTAAACGAAGAAGTACTGGCGAAAGGTTCGTTGCATACATACAATTCTCTGTAACAGCACAGGCCTTAGCCTCAGTTTTGTTGCTCAGAAGAAAGTCCCCACATTACACACAGACACACTTTTCAAATAGAATATATGACCCAAGCCACAATATGTTGTATATTCAAATTGTCCATTCAGTATTTGCACGCAATGGTTTATTAGAGAGAAGTCAAAACAATGTTTGTTAATATGGATTAAAAAGGACTGGTTTACAAAGTTAATATTTTGTACTTTTGCTTGCACTTTACAATATACACAGTTTGTTGACCTATTTTTTAAGATAAATATACAATCACAGCATTTTGACTTGCATATGTTACAATGATTTACATTTAGGTTAATCTGTAGCATGCGCCTGAACATAAACTACAAACTCATTAAGCTTGTCCGATTTCCTTTCATCCATTTTCAGGGCTCCATTTATTCAGTCTACAGAAACATACCATCCAAAAACAACAGGAATTGTTGTTTTATTCTCAACAGTTAAATGGTTCAAGTGCTTTGAAGTCCTTCAGAAATTAGAGAGCACTGCCATTAATTCAAGTTTGTATACAAGTGCTGCGCATGATGACAACTCAAAAAATATGCACCCCACACCATTGTGTTATGCAACTGCAGCAATGTTTGGAGAGGAATGCTACAACCTAAATATGGCCACACTAATCAAAATATTGTCTTTGTTTTCTGTGATGCACATTTCTGAAGTTAGATTTGTGGCTCATGAAAATGTTGTACTGCCGTGAAAAGAACTTAAAGTGATATAAAAATAGGAAAGTGTAATAATTTATGATGTAATTTCAAGCATTATATAGCCCTTTTTTGGTTTATCACTATTAAGCTACCCTAAAGGGAGTCTGTGCAATGGGATATATCAGATTTTTCAGATTTTAACACAACGCACAATTGTCATTCAAAAAAAAAAAAAAAAAAGTTTCAAGTGATTGTGAAAGAACTTAGCGAGCCTACAATAAATATATTAAGACTTCAAGACTACAGAATGATGTGACATACAATGGTCTTATAAATGGTCTATTTGGAATCGGGACTCTGAGAGGGGCTGTACAAGGGCCCATCACTGATGTTTGTGTTTTCAATTGCAGCCATCAAGATTATGACTTCATCTCTGGCACACGCATGCGTTGGATGGCCCGTGAAGGAGAGAACCCTCCTGACGGCTTCATGGCACCAAAGGCTTGGGCTGTCCTGAAGGAGTACTACAAGTCCCTGGAGAAGGCCTAAAGGTGCAGAGTCGCTCAAACACGTGGGAACACCGTGGCTTCTGCTGAAAACAGTGAATGTGGGACCACTCTTCCATCACAAACATGCGTCTGTCTTTTACTTACACTCCACCATCAATCATGAAACTGGTTTGAGTCTTATTATGGCTAACCCTGTGTTCAACTGTATGAAAATAATTACAGTGTATTTAATTTACTATAAAACACTGTAAACTAATAGACGTTTTTAAAGATGAAGCTTCTTAAAGGTAGATGTTTCTGTTTTCAGACTAACTCCATTATTGTGTTGATGCGTCACAAACATTTTTCCTTGACATAAAAGGAATACTGTATTCGTAAAGTACTGTTGACCAGTACGTAAATGACTGGGTTTTTGTCCTGTTACATTTGAAAGTTATTGCACCTATTGGAGTTCTGTTTAGCCATTACTGAGTTGTTGCTTTAAATTTTATATTTGCAAGTAGCTGCTGGAAATTTAATGTATTTAATGAGTATTTGCTGTAAACGTTGAGTGCCTTGGTCCTTCTCAGATTCCTGTGTGCACAAAGGGACTTCACATGTCTCGTATGAATTGGGACACACACTTGCTTCTTATCTTATTGTTTCACTGAAACAGTCCGGTGTGAAGCTCTAGATCTGTACAAAAGATCACTACTGAAAGAATACTTGTAGAAAAACTTTTAGCCTTTTTATTGTGATATTTATTCTGTCCCTTTTAACTGTGCTGTGCATGCAGCTGTAGTGCTGATCTCATATTTTGTTAGTTTAACTTCCTCTTTGGTTGCTAATATTTTCCATGTTGTAATTAATTTTTATGACTTGGCCTGTCTAATCAGATGGTTAACATCAAGGGATCAGATTTGTAATCTTCCTTGTCCAATAAACCCTTTTTAGCAAAAAGAACAATTTGTTTACTTTTGCTCTCTAATGTCTAGCTTTATTAAACACTGCTCAGTTGTTTCTTATCTGCGTGACCTCTATGGAGCTATATTCAATCTATTTTTAGAAAGACATTTTGATTTTTTTTTTTTTTTTTACATTCTCAGGATACTATCAACTATTTATCTGACTCTAAGTTTATATTCTGACATTTCAGTAACTATAAACATCTTAAGGCCTGAAAGTGCACTTTCTAAAGCCATGTTCCGAATTACATTTCTTTACATTTCGTAGGCTATGCCTGTTGGGACCTGACTGACTCTGCAGTTGGTCCGTCAGCTGTATATTGAATGAGACAGACCCTCTAGTGACCCCAATCAGGCTCAGACACTTGCATAGTGTTTACAAAAAGCGGCAGCTGGCCGCCAGATGAAACTCTGCTAAGAGTGGAACACACAGGGTTAAAGCCAGACCCAGAAGAGTGACTCTGTCACAAAAACCATTAATATTTCATCTAATCCAAGTCTAGTCCAGATCTAGTTCCATCTCCAGTGGAAGTCCAGCTCTGACTTAGGTATGACTTCAAACTAAGTTTTTGCTTGAAAAATGTTGAAATGATTCAGAAAGCACTTTTACCTTTCTGTCGGAGATCAGTGCTGACTGGGCCCTCCCCCTGGACATTTTCAGTAAAATAGGTGCAAGTCCCTGTATTCTGGTGCACTTTAAATGAGTTAATGAGGTTTTTAGCTGCTACAGGGTGAGTAAATGTATAACTCCAAAATCATGGAATTGTCCCAGGTCTTTAATAACTACATCTGACTCATTAATATATGACTGTTTTAACTGCTGTCAAAAGACATTGATTTTAATTTGAAAGGATTATAGAAAGTGTAGTAAGTTGCCCCAAACAGTTACTTAACATCACCAAAGCGGACCGTCTATGTACAGTTTCCCACGTCGGTCGGCGTAAACAAGATGCTCATTTAAGAGTTAGGACAAGACTTAAACGTGCAGATGTGTTTATGGTCCAGGACAGAACGGTTTCACAGGGACTAGTGCCACACAGGCTGCAGTCTCCTCACTGCCACTGCTTACATATACCCCCTTTCCAGAGTTGTCACGTAGTAAAAACTTAGCTCTAGAGACAGAGCCATCTTTTGTACCAGGCTGTGAACATGATTTTTACACTTGTAAAGTCTCAATTGGGTTTCTCCTTATATTTCCGCTTTTGGAGCCTGCCCTCTGGTGGATGGCGGTATATCGCCGTATTTCACTGTATTTTGGCATATGGCGGCGCCCTTACGTGACAACCATGCAAGTCCCTGTATTCTTACGCTTGCTCTGTCCCCATAAAAACCCAAGGACCCACACGTTAATACATAATTGTCCTAGGAGTGCCGGTTCTAAAATATATTTTTTTGTAAATTTGTTTAATAATATTAAGAAAAACTGCAGTGAAGGTTTTTTTTTCACTCTGCAGTAAATAATTTTTTTTTTTTTTTTTTTAAATTAGGCCAATCAGTGACCTCTGCACATGTGGGGGGGCTTAGGCTGCAGCCTAGGCATTCCTGTGCGTTTATCCGTGCCTGTTGGGAGGCTTTTATGAACTACTGTATGCCTCCACTCACCTGCACCATCACAGTTGATTACCTTCATAGACACATCACGATAACTCTGTTGTATATACAGTATATGTTACTTGTTAATTCTTAAGTTTGAGTTTGTGAAAATGAAAATAATTTGTGACAAAATTAAAATAAATACAATACCTTTAATTATTTCACTGCACAATATGGATCAAGTTTTAATTAGGCTTAAATTCCCCAATAGTGGTAAACTAAAGTCAGTCAATGTTAAAGACTTTCAGACACTTTATTGCTTCAGAAATCTCTTGAAGAACACAGTTGTGTAACAACATGTTAGTTACATGGTAGTATAGCCTGCTTCATCTTAAATTGCACTTCTCCTCAAATGTAACTTTAATACTATTATCAAAGTCAATTCATTTTTGTTCTATAATGGAACATTATTTCTCTCTCCTTTTTCTTTTTTTTTGTATTGATATAGCGTTTTTCCACCTAGTCAAAGCGCTTCCCTTCTGTAATCCATTGCTCCCATATGCCTGTTTATGTATACACTCTCTGTGTTAGACATGCAGCATAGGTTCAATGACATTACTGCTGTCTCATCCCCAAACATCTCAGCTCTTAAGATGGACCCCAGCTGCATTTATCTCCAATTTGCTTGTATCCTCTTTGAGTTCCATTGAAAGACCGCTAGTATAAGAACCGACTTTACTTTGCAAAAACACATTTCACCAGCACAGGACAGGGTTAAAATCTTCTAGAAAGAAGAAGGGGTGGGCTTCTTGACAGCCGTTATAAGAACAGTTTCTCTTTGGGTTTTTTTGTCAGTTTATTCAGACTGTTGGATCTTTTGGCATGTGGCTGACATATGGCGCTGATCAGTTGGAGATCTTTAATATTACAGTAATGTGCAGTTTCTGTTTAGCCGTCTAGCTATTCTTAAATATGACTTTTCAAAGCATCTGGACACTGACAGTGTGTTGACTCAACATTCAGAACATTCAGTTTTTTTGAGTCTAGCTTTTATCATTTCTATAATGTTGGCGTTGTGTGGGTGTCAGGGAACAATCAAATTGACTAAATTTAGCAGCAGTGTCTTAAATTGAATATGATGCTATGAATTTATCAAAAAAGGTTACATCGAGGCGGTTACACCAACATGGTTTGATTTAAACTTCAACTAGTGCTAAACAAAGTTTTAAATGACTTAAAGGTTTAAAGTTGCATTGACTGCACCTTTAAACAAAGGTTTAAGGATATTAAATCCTGTTTAATAGAAGCAATATTCAATATTCAAATGGATAAAATGATAAAGACAATTTTGTGATCATTGAGGAGGTGAAAACCATTAACTGCTGCTGTCCCACTTATTGCAGTTATATGTAAAAACAAACTTAGTTACACTTGCTTGTGACAAAACATATTGTGTTAATTGTTTGTGTAATATGAGCATGACAAATAGGATATATATATATATATATATATATATATATATATATATATATATATATATATATATATATATATATATATATATATATATATATATATATATTACATATATAGTCAACAAACTAATTAAAAGAGTTTTTAATAAAGATATCCTATATCTGGCACCTGAAACAGGGTGAGTCACCATCTAAAGAGACGTTTTGCATTATAAGTACATAAAACTATAAAATATCATACTAATTACCCTGCTAAATTTATCACAAAAATATTTTAAAGTAAATATAATTCTGAATTTGGGTGCAGCAGGATAAAATTTGATCTTGTTTAAAGGGGAAACTAAAGTAGGTTTAGTTAAATTAACGTTAATTAAGTTAAAGCAGGATTTAAGCCAGTTCAATTTTTGAGCCATTTTTTTCTTCTTTTTTTAAATTACTGTTAAAAACATATTATTATTATCAATAAAATGATTTACAGGTGTTTGATGGCTAACCAGTTCTTTTAAAACTATAAGACATTTATGTGCATTTTTCAACTCATAATAGTATTTTTCCCGAGATTCCGAGAAGCACATGAACACAACATTGGCCCTAGTCACATGGTAACCATGGAATGTGATGTCACTAAGTCATTTGTAGAACAGAGTTCACAGAGTTGTGACCAGAGTACCAGAGTTGTGAGACCCTTTATCCACAGACAAACCAGACTTCAAACCAAAACCTACAAAAGGTAATTAAAACAAGAAATTTTCAGAACTTTCTCAGTTAAAAATGGATAGCAGCGAAAAGATGGAGTTAATTGAGCTACGTCGAGTAGTAATGCAGCTTAGAAATGAGAACAGTGACAAAGATACTCTGATTAAAGAACAGAAAATGGCATTACACGGTATAAAAATGAGGAGAATATAAGGTCCTTAAATAAGACAATCAAAAAGCTCCAACGTGAGCTAGAGGAAAAGCAAAACACTATTGTGAAGATAGGTCAAGTGACGGTTTGGTCGAAAGAGCAGGAGAAAAAAATGGAGATATTGCAGCACAAATACACAAAAGTTTGCACGTGGTATGAGAGCCAGAAAAGTCACTGCGCAAAGTTGAAAGTGGAGAAAAAACAGATCCAAGACTTCTACAAGGATAACGTAAGTAGGCAAGAAATATTAATCAAACACCTTGAGCACGAGATGGTGAAGCTTCAAGAAGAAAATAAGAATTTGCAGAAAAAAATGGTTGAAGAAGGGCTCCTCAAAACAAAGATAAAAGAGCAAGACCACATGTTAGAGTTAGAGAGGCTTAAATACTCAGATCGCGAGCATGAACTACTACTTGCCTTGGACAAAATGGAGGCCGAGCATAATTTACAAAAATGGGACAGACTCAGAAAAAATGTAGACAAAATGCCGCAAGTAAATTCCGATTATTTAATCTCTAGGTTCAATGACGTGATGATGCAGCACTTTCAGAAAAACAAAAAAATTGAGAACCTGGAGAAAAAGTTAGCAGAAAAGACAAGTGAGTGTGTGGATCTGAAGAACCGTTTGGCCATGGTATCTGCTCAAGAAAAAACTATCCCAGAGCTACACTTGGACATCAGAAAGAAAGAAGAGAAAATCAAACTAATAACAGTAGATGCGACCATGTATAAATCACTGATGGAGCAGTACAAAGTCGAGAATGAGAACTTACAAGCGCAGATGGCAAGCATAAAGAAGGCGTACCTCAAAATACGAGCTAGTAACTACCAAATGCAAGAATTATCAAGGCTGGAACAGAAACAGGATGTGGTTCCTCAAGAAAGACAAGGCATGCCGACCAAAACTGTTCTTAACCCAATAATCACACAGCAGCATTCTGGAGGTAAACCATTCATCGGCATGTCCATAAATACAAAGACATGTCTTCCACCTATTACCCCCAAACGGAAAGTGACTTTCATAACTGAAACTATCCCCCAATAGATTTGGATCTTACTCCTTCCAAGTAAATTTAGCATCCAAATTTTCTAGCTTTCTGCAATACACAGCAGTGTGTTGTGGACACTAAACAGCCTTCACTAGTCCATGGCCCAACACAGAAGTGTCACCCTGAACTGCCCCCAACAGTTAATCTGCCAATCTCTGAAAAGAATTCTGGATTCTAAAACTCTCTGGTTGTAGTAAGTCATTGTATGAGGTAAATACAACCTCAAATTAACAACATAAAACTGATTTAGACCCTTTTTGGCACCCAGGGTGGGTCTAAAAGGTTTTTTTAGTGTGAGTGCTTCTGAAGAGTGCAGTCACACCTCTGCTTGCTCCTGCCAGCTTTACTTTTCTTTTTAGTTATCTACACATTTAGCATAAACTTTTTACATTACTTTTTACTTTCTTTTAACTGGATTTTTATGTTTTATGTTATGTTTTATATTTATTTTTATGTTCTTACTTATTTCTTATTTCTTTCTTTTTATTTGAGTCTTAGTATCTATTTTTCAACATGTCTGGGATAAAAACAACTACTGCAAACTCTTTCTGCCAAAATTGTTGGACATACCAACAAGAAATCAGTGTGCTACAAACAAAGATTTTTGCCTTGAAATCTGAAAGAGGACTTCAGGAGACAATCCCGATCACACAATGGGTTAAGACTGTGAATTTAAACTTGGATGATACAGTGTCATTCCCAAAACTGAGCAAAGGGATTTAACAAAATTATGACACCTGGCATAAACTTGGTGCCCAGCCAAAGCAGCACTGGATTAGAAAAAAGAATGCTGGCATCAACAGAGCATATGTAGCATCACCAGATCTCCAGCTAAAAAACAGATTTGAATCACTTAATGAGTTAAAGATGAAGGAACCAGAAAACTCTGCTTTAACTGTAAAACGTGGAGTAAATAAAACTTTGTCTATGGAAAACAGGAGACATGAATCTGTGGAAAAGCACCAGGCAAACAGAGACAGAGAATCTATACCAAAAATGAAGGACAGAGATATCCGGCTGCTTGGAGACGGTGCTATCTGAGATTTAAACTATAGTTGTTTTGATACATGCAGCTATCCAGGTGCTATGGTCACTGATATAACAGCACTCCTCCCCAAAGTCATGTCCAAACACACAGGGATTAAACAGCTGATAGTACACGTGGGTGCAGTTGACACCAGGAAGGGGGAATCAGAAGTTTTTAAAAAGGATTTCTTCAGGCTTTAAGATAAACTTGAAAATCTGGAAGTGCAATCCTTTGTCAGTGGACCACTCCCAAACATTGACAGAAGGATCAATAAATTCAGTCGGCTGCTTGCACTAAATACATGGCTGTCCAAGGCCTGTGAGACAAGAGGAGCACACTTCATTGATAACTTCAACTTGTTTTGGCAACGTGTAGACCTGTTTAAAGGAAAGGGCCCACACCTGAACAGAGGAGGGGTCAGGAGGCTAACGGATCATTTCCTGCAATCCCTGAGACACCTAAAAGTTCTGAGCACCCTCTTGAACAAAGAAAATGCCCTCTTAGAAGCCATCAGCCACTGAATGAAAAAAGCACTCCTGCCAAGGATCCCCCTCTGACTGGACCACCATCAACACCTTCACCACTGAAATGGACCCCCCCTCCCAATAGGACCCTGGACCCCCCCCCCAGTAACATCAACACCTTCTGCAGACCTCACCATCTCTGTCCCATCCCCGGATTCACCAATGGGATTTCCAGATCACCTGGAAATGTTTGTAAAATCTGGAATTAAGATGATACCCCTCACACCTAACTTCGCCAGGTCATGGGTTCTATCATCATCCCGAAAAACATCACTCCCAATACCACCGAGAAGCACCATTTCTCCACCTCGACCAGTACAAATGAGACCCCCGACAGGTGTCCAATGCACCCCTGTCAGACCCCCTCCACCCCCTCCCAGACCAGCCCCAAAAGCCTTGGCTAGCACCAAGGCTACTATCAGCGATTAGGACACTGAGGGCCTCTGCTGTTCCAGGACTTTTTGTCATAATAAACCACTTATCAACCTGAGCCCCTGGGAGAGAACACGTGTCCTGTTTGCTACAGTGAACAGATTAACAAACCCTCCAGCTCCATTTCCTCCAGAGTTAGTTTCCAACACTAAATGCAATGAGTTTGCATTGTTTTTTAACGACAAGGTTCAAGGCATTAAACATGCTACAGTCCAAAGGGCAAACAACAACACTGCAGCCACATAAGAGACCTTTGGTTGAGTTTACACATTTTACTCCCATTATTGACAGAACAATTGAAAAAACTGTCTCCAGCCTGAGTTCATCCACCTGCTGCCTCGATGTTCTACCCACTAGATTTCTAAAATCAGTACTAAGTTTGTATACCACAACTCACTGACATAGTCAATAATTCCTTAC
Organism: Neodontobutis hainanensis; assembly: GCA_024349245.1. Classification (NCBI taxonomy): domain Eukaryota; kingdom Metazoa; phylum Chordata; class Actinopteri; order Gobiiformes; family Odontobutidae; genus Neodontobutis; species Neodontobutis hainanensis. Next base: position 4,018,829 of record JALDNG010000024.1, read on the forward strand.
AGTCTGGAACATTTCCAAGGGCCTTAAAAACTGCTGTCATTAAGCCTCTCCTAAAGAAGAGCAGTCTTGATGCTACAGTGCTCAACAACTATCGGCCCATATCAAACCTGCCATTTTTAGGGAAAGTCATCGAAAAAGTTGTATATCAGCAACTTAATGACTTTCTATTACTTAACAACTGCTTTGATCCTTTTCAGTCAGGTTTTAGGCCCCATCACAGACTGAGACTGCACTTATCAAAGTCACAAATGACATCCGTCTGAACGCTGACGCAGGCAAAGTCTCTGTCTTAGTTCTGTTGGATTTGAGTGCTGCGTTTGATACAGTGGACCAAGAAATCCTGTCACAAAGATTAGAGGAATGGATAGGTATCACTGGAACTGCTCTTAAATGGTTTCAGTCCTATCTTGTAGACAGGAAGTACTTTGTTTCGGTTGGTAACTGTGTATCAGACCTAATGGACCTGCCATGTGGGGTTCCACAGGGGTCTATCTTGGGACCTCTATTATTCACTCTCTACATGCTTCCTTTAGGCCAGTTAATACACAGCTGTGGCGTATCCTACCATAATTATGCAGATGACACACAGATTTACATTTCACTCACAGCAGGTGAAAATGGACCAATCCATTCACTGTGTCACTGCATTGAACAGATTGACGTGTGGATGCAAAATAATTTTCTCCAACTGAAATAAGACTGAACTAATCATCTTTGGGCCACAGAAACAAAGAAAAAGTGTCAGCAGTCACCTCGAGTCTCTTTCTCTAAAATCTAAAAAACAGGTTAGAAATCTAGGGGTCATCATGGACTCAGACTTAAATTTCCAGAGTCACATTAAGTCAACTACATCATCTGCATTTTATCACCTTAAAAACATTTCCAGAGTCAAAGGGATAATGTCTCAACCAGACTTATAGAAACTTATTCATGCTTTTATCTCCAGCAGATTAGATTACAAGGGTTAAGACAGCTGCAGCTTATTCAGAACGCTGTTGCTCGGGTTCTAACTAACACCAGGAAGTACAACCACATCAGTCCAGTTTTAAAATCTCTGCACTGGCTTCCTGTTGCTCAGAGAATAGACTTTAAAACAGCACTGCTGGATTACAAGTCTCTAAATGGTTTAGCACCAGAATATATTTCTGAAATGCTAGTAGCTTATGAGCCTCCTCGGACTCTGAGAACATCTGGGACAGGCTTCTGCTCGTGCCCAGAGTTAGAACTAAACAGGGTGAAGCAGAAAACCTGGAACAACCTCCCAGATGAAGTAAAACAAGCCTCAACTTTAACAATGTTCAAGGGGAGGTTAAAAACCTTCCTTTTTAGCTCCACCTACACTAGAACTTAACATGTTTTTTAAATCTGCACTCTTCTTCTTTTATAATGCTTTTAATTTTTCTTATGTTTCTAAATCTAAATCTTGTAAATTGTCTTTTATTTCTGTAAAGCACTTTGAGTCACCCAGTGTATGAATTGTGCTATATAAATAAAATTGCCTTGCCTTGCCTAAAAAAGTCTGACTCTTTTTCAAGCAATTGATGAATTTATGTTGTTAATATAAGATAAATTTACTTTGTTGCATAGATTGAATGTTCTTTATTGCCTTTGTTTTTGGTCACAATTGCAAATAAAAAAATAAAATAAAAAAAAAAATAATAAATTTGTTAAATAAATTTGTTTACTGGACTGCTCTGGACCGGCTTGATCTTTGACACAATGTCAGTGAGTTTTACTTCCATATGGCAAACTTTGATACTTGTGGATTTAACGTCACTGGGTTGGTAATTCTGTCATGAAGCTGTTCAGGAATTGTGTCACAAAATGTCATCTAGGATATTATGCTTCCTTTCTCAATGAAAGGACTGTTGAAAGCTGAACAAATGGGATTAAGTTGTGATTGTTTTTTTAAGTTTTGAATGGATTTGCAGATAATCAATTTATTAAAACAATAATGCAACAAGATATATAAATATTAACAGAACTAAATTCAACTTGTCCAGCTATAGCAAATGCCTTTCGGCTTATCTCCATCTAGAGTTGCTCCCCAGGGGATTCAAACCTCTCCTTCACCCAAACTAGGGACACTAACCTCTCAGCAACCAACATAAACTCATAAACATAATAAAAACAGCCGGTGCACTAAGGTCAGGAAAAAGACAAAAGAATTTATTGTCCACTCTGTGCAGGTGTGTGTGTGTGTGGCCAGACACTTAAACATTAGCATGAGACAGAACTGTTCAGGAAAACATGATCCAGTTGTAGGTTTGTACACTATTTAAATCCTCCTGGCATTATCAAATCACCTCCACCTTTGCTCCTGGGAACCATCAGAGCATCATCAGCTGATCATGTGAACGTTGTATCCATGGTATCCTGCCTCACCAAAGTACACCTAAAAGTGCTGCAAACAGATGCCCTATATCAGGGGTCCTCAATTAAAATCAGCCGAGGTCCACTTAGTTAACTTTCCTCAAGTGAGGGGTTCAGAAAATTTTAATAAAAGGATATATGTTTGAATATAATTCAAAGTCTCATTTATTCCACACCTACAGCCTCTTAAACAATATGGAGATGAATGTAGATAATCCACTGTTTTCTGTATTTTATCCTTTGTTTACATATTTGAGTGTTTAGCTTTTCCAAAACACATCTCACAGATAACAGGTAAAAAAAAAAAATCAAAAGAGTCTAAAGCTAAAGCTCAGAACCTGGTGGTTTATTGACAATAGCCTAGAATCCTGCATATAAGTCCTAATACTCCTTTATACATGTGTGAGAACATTTTAAATACAAAATAATCAAATCAAACCAAAACATATTTGTTAAATAAATATGACAAAGATGCAGTCATAATTGATCTCTTTGTGTTGTCATTCCTCTGAAAACAACAGGAACAAGGAAAAATGGACTGAGCATTTCTTTAGCATTAGCTGTTGCTAAAAAATAACTGTTACTGTTAATTATTAGCAACAGCTAATGCTAACAAAACTTAAGGAAGACTTAACCTGTGTCACTCATCTCCAAACCCTCCTCTCACACCTTTTCTGTTTTTAATCTCCCAAATGAACATGTGTTGTGTTCAAATGAACATGTGTTGGGTTCAAATGAACGCAAATAGCGTGAGCTAATTCCTCACGTTGTTTGTAAATGAGGTCAAATATGCGACAAACGAGTCAAGTCCCTAAATTACAATACAACAAAGAAGTTGACAGACAAATGTACAACTCACCACATTATTAGACGTCCTCACTTTCCTCTGAGTCTTTTTAATCCTGACATGAAAACTGTCCAGTCTTGGTTCAGTTCTGGATTGATTCTCTGATTATCACAGCAGCCGGGACAAGAGGAAAAAGGGCTGTAGGAGCTATATTTTTTGATTGAAACAAACGTTCCCTCCATAACGCCAGTGAATTTTCGTTATTTTTGTCAAGGCTCAACTGTTAGATTTTAGTCGTTTCTAACGCATTATCAGGCTACGCTAAACATGTTGAAATTTCCCGCTGCTCTATCCGTAACCATAGTAACCCGAGGACCCGCGCGTGTAGACATAGCTGTCCTAGGAGTGCCGGTTCAAAAAAAGGGTTTACTTGTAATTATGAATACTGTCTTGCGGTCCAGATCAAAGCCTCTCGGGGTCCGGATCCGGACCGCGGTCCGCCTATTAGTGACCTCTGCCCTATATCTATGCATTGTTAAAAAAAATGAAATATACAGCTAGAGTTAATTTGCAGACACTCACATTCATTTCATTGGCAGACCTTTGTGTTTAGAGTCTGTGCTAAATCAGCTGACAGCCTGTCTACCACACCCTTCAGCTGTCACGATGATTGTCTGGCAGCCACTTCAGTTCTTTTCCATTGCTTTGTTTATGACGGTTGTTCAGACAGCATAGTCTTTGTGTTAACATTTGATAATCTTAAATGGAATCATCCTTGAGGAAATTTGCAACATACTGCTGTCACCATTTTGGAAAATGCTCTAATATCTCTTGCATTAGATTCTGTGACTTCTGTTAATAATGTAAAATCCATTGCACTTAGTCCCTCTATGTTGATTTAATCAGGAGCCAGCTGTTGATCTGATGTCAAACCCCGACAGATGACAGTAATCAGCGTTCATAAGAGCTTAAATCCCACCTCCATCCCAGCTCCTTTTGATGCATTTTGAGGTCACGTAACTCACACACTTTGCAATCTAATTGTGAAAACATTAGATGGGTAGTCATACATCGCACAATGAGACAGGATGCTGTCTCACATAATTTGGAATTAAAGTTTACTGCATTCTTTTTCTTCAGCAACAAATCAAACAGAAAAGAACGTGCATCTGCATATTTGTTAACAAAACTATTAACACAACCTTGAAGTTTTAAAACTATTTTAAGTGTGCTCAGTGGAAAACTCAAACATTGTGTAATCATATCCTGCCTGAGCACAATTGAGATTGTTCACATTAGCCTCACTGTAGCTTATGATACAGATCGCCAGGGTAAGTGCAACAAACGTTAAGAATTGACTACACAAAATATTATTCTCAATTTGCTGCTCGGTTTTCGTCTCACATTTAAGTGAGGTGGATGTTCACTTTCTACAATGAAACAAGAATAAACTGTACAGCTGACCCATATTACATTGTGTCAATCATAAACTCTGTGCTGCAGTTCACTGGGAGTTCATCAGGCCGACTCATGCTCAGACACCAGGAGGTACTGTGATTGACTTTTTGCCACTTTCTGGGCAAATAATAAGTGTATTGATGCAGTTTCACGCTGGCACAGCTCACTCAGGCAATCTCAAGTTCCCTCATATCATCAGTTGTAAAGTTATTCAATGCCTCCATTGTATTTGTTTTGGACATTGTTCTAGCTTTGATCAGAAATAGTGGTAATTATGTGTTGCCCTGTGGAAATCATGCATGGAACAAGAGGAGCCCATACACACAAAGGTCTATTAACAGCAGTCTTTATGTTTTTGATCCACAACACAGCTACCACTGTGCAGCCACTTAACAGCCGCTCACTTGAGTCCGGATGTGAGAAGGAAACAGACCGTTTCGTAACTGAACCGACTCTCTTTCTGTCGTCTCCTCCTTCCTTTCTCTTCCATCTCTTCAGCACAAATAAATAAATGAGGCAAACCTGAGACGTGACTGCAGGGAATTGTTCATTATGGCTCTGGAAACATCAGCAATCAGGACTAAAAACAGACTATGTGAGTCATTTAAGATCCTGAACAGTCCACTTAACCTCTAACATCTACAGTCCTTTTATCTACTTCACACAAAAACAGATACTTATGTAATCTCCCCTCCACTGGAAACCAACATGTCAGATTCAAGTTCATTCCAAAACCTTGGTAATTAGGATTCCTGTCATATTGCACTGCAGCTTACTGGAATATCACCAACATTGGTCTCTGGCAATTAAGCATCAGGCTGTGGTGGAGCCTCAGTGTGGTTCTACAGAAGCATGAGGACAGAAATCTCAAAAATACTTAATTTCTGACATACAACCTTTAACCTTTTACAACATGCTATTTCCAGTCAATACAGTAGGGTAGAATATATATATATATATATATATATATATATATATAAAAAAGCCTTTTCCGAGTACTTTAGGAATGAGGCAGGGTAAACACCTGACAATTGCCAGTTAATTGTTGATCTAAAATTTATAGACATACACTGACAGACTTTCACTTATTCACTTTCACTGCCAGAGTGTAGCGCAGAAAGCATGTGAAGATTTCAAAGCATTTACAGCCATTCAGATTTTTGTCCATTAGTCTAGGAGTGGGATGTTTCTCTCCAATCTTTTTGGTCTCACTTCCTCCTCTAACCACAGCTAGTCAGATGACCATTCTCTGTGAGCCCCGATCTTTCTGAAGTTTTTGACCTCCACTTCCACTGTAGCCGGGTGCTTGCTCAAGAACAGATTGTTCACATTACTTGTGAAGTACCATTAGACTTTTGTGGCAATTTGTAGCTATGAAGACATTTTGGGTGGAAAATTGTGCCAATCTGATAATGCATAAAAATATACAAAGAGACCATTCTGGTTGATTATCGGACTTCCCACTTTTTCTTTTTTCGGTTTCTATAAAGCCACAAGCTCTTGTCAAAACTATGACACACTGACCACTGCTGAGAGCTCAGCCAAATGTGCAAAATGTAAATGTTAAAAATGCCATGCTTTAAATCTAAAACCAGTTTCACAGATATTTCTCTCAATATCCTCTCAGCTAACTTTGGTTTTACACTACTTATACTATACTTATTATCTAAATTAACAAAGGCCAAAGCCTCAACAGAAATAGAGGTTTAAATAAAATGACTGTTGACAGGTTTATTTTTGAATCAGACCCAGACTCATTGTGAATTGTGCAACAGTGATTTCCACAGCAGTCCGTATGGGAAAACATGTTGTACACAGCAAGGAAAATATGCAGCACCAACAGTATCAAGTGTGTATCCTGAGGGAGGTCTGTGCTTTATGATGTGGCCAAAGTTAAATGATCCACCTCGGGATGTTTCGCCATGTTTCCTGCAAGTGTACACCAAATACTCCCAATATTTAATGGCAGCACATGACCTGATCTAACACCACTTAAGAATGCAGTTCAGTGGTAAACATCAGTCTTTGGTAATACATGGATCATTTCCCCTGACACCTCCTCCATTATCAGTAATCGACAGCCCCTGCTCAGGAGGGGTGTGAAAATGGCATGAGCTGCCAAACAATTCATGTTCCTACAGTCTGACACTATGGCCACACTGATTGTCTAAAAACAGCTCTTCACATTTCCCATTTGTACCGCACTTCAGAACCTCATGAAGACAATATGTGGTGAATTGGATGCTCTCTAGTTTGTCACTGGAAACTTCTCCAATTCTGCGTAGTTACACTAGCTGCTCATTCAGGCTCTCATTTAAGCTACACATTAAATTACATTCTGGCAGTAGGCCAAGGACATGGACCACCAGTGGATCAACCTGTCTGTGGACATTTTCTGTTAATATACCTACACAGTATTCTCATCTGGGCAGGAAATGCATGGAAAATAGATGGGTGTGGTTTGTTCTGTGTTCAGGCAGCTTGTGACTCCACATACGTTCGGCCAAATGCTCAGATTTGAAAAAAACACTGATACATTTTTTGCACTTGCACTGTTTGGTCTGGACTTTCCGACTTTCCCGTTAGATTTGAACCAATTCTTCAGGGATTGGCTCCAGCGGACCAGGGTTTGGACCAAACAACTGCTCTTTGGTCCAGCGAAAAGAGATGGTCTCGGTCCGGTCCGGACCAAACTAAACCAAGGACCGGTTCGTTTGTAGTTTGAAAGCACATTTGCTGATAGTTTGGACTTTTGGACCAAATACAGGAAGTTACGGCCGATTAAACACACAAAGAAAAGCAAATAAAAAAGTAAACAGGGAAAACAGATATTGGTCAAGCTTTAAACATGGATGTATTATTAGAACTGAATTGTGGCCACTAGATGTATTGCAGTGAATATATATCATTTGCAGCTTCAAAATGATTTTCTCCACAGAGCTCAATGTAACAAACTGCTGGTATTCAGCTGACAGGCCACCTACAAATACCAAAATGGTCTGATTATTTTTCTTTGTTAAATTTGCTAAAAAAAAATACTTGTATTCCTTAAGAGGTCGCCGCTCTATCCTGCCTTCCCATCCATAGAACAGCAATTTTATTTTTACTCTTTTACAATTCATTATTACTATTAATATGAATGTGCAAAGCTTACTGCTAACAGGTAATGCAGCAGTAGGTGGTTAGAGCTGAACATTGATAGTAATGGGTCAAACCAATGGGCCAGTTATAATTATCTGTTTATTGAATTACTGTCCCGTGTTCACTTAAAGCAGTGGAAGGCTCTGCCTAACGTACAGCAAATGTAAACTACAGAGATTTTTTTAGATGCTTTGTACTGTTATTTTTTCCAAAGCTCCATTTCCCGCATTTCTTTTCGCTTTCCCTCTCTCAGCCTTACCTCTCAGCTCAACCTGCTGTTGGGCTGAGAGGTAAGTCCTGCTTCTTTTATCAAGAAAGGTCAATACGAACCAATTTTGCACGGCTCATTAAAAACTGCGTCAAAGAATTGGCAATATTTATCCATGTTTATTTTGCTGCCGCTTTTGCTGTATTAATTTTTTTAACAGATCATTCCTGTTACAATAAGCTATTAGATGATTAATCTGTCAACCTCAAAGGAAGAGTAAAAAAATCCCTGCTACTCACTTTGGCAACTACTTTTATGTACAATTGATGTTTCTTATGTTGAGTATGAGAGCCAAAAATGGATGCTATACATAAAAATGTGTATATTATCTGTATTATAATTTTTCTTCATTATCAAACATTTATTACAAACATTAGTTTAATGAAGCTTAAATACAAGACTTTGTTTCACTTTCAGAACCTGATCCTAAAATCTAAACAACTGTTGGTTTGCAATTAGGGCGTTACATTTACATTTGAGTAGAACCAGAGCCTGCACGAGACCTGTTCAGTGTGAAAAAGAACGAACAAACGCCTGAGGAGGAACATGCACATGATGTCTTTATTTTTGTAATAGATCACAAAGCTGCCTATCAATGTGACAATAAAACACACTTGTGAAATTGAGATTATGTTTAATAGTCTAAATAAAACCTGAAAAGCAAGTAGCCCTCAAACAAACCGCATACTCAAACGGCTCATAGATTCAAAACCCTATTCATTGCAGTGGTAGTATATAATATGATCATATAAAAAGGTGCATTTGACGTCATCTGTCACAGGAGATCTCCAACTTGTCCAGGACTGTTTTCTCGGTCGACATCCAACCTCTGTATAATGCTCCTACTCATTGCTGGCTTTTGTAGGTAAGAAGGATCTGATTCCATAATGCCTAGAGCGCTGAAGTTATAAACAGTATTCTGAGAAATGTTTTGCGGGCCATTTACGTGTAAGGAGACGGTTATTTTGTTCCGCGCTGTTGCCTGAGGAATGGAGCTTCCCTTTGTGCTGTGGCTTTTCCTGCTGACCACCAATACTTTGTTCACTCTCTCGGAGGCAGAATTACAAGTCAGTGGCTGAGGAACAAAACATGCTCAATATTTGTCACATCTGGTCCCCAGTGTGTGTCCTTAAAAGTGATGGCTCAACATGCTTCTCAAAACATCCCCCAGAATGCTTTGAGGAATGTCAAACCGCCGTGACAAATGTGGTGCCACTGAGATTTGACCAAAGTTTGCAGACAATTCCAAAATGAGAATTCAGATGATTCTTCTGAAATTGGCCTGCTTCGTTTGGCTACCCAAACCAATCCATTTAAATCTGTCTTGACTGAAGATACTTGTTTTTGAGTGTGTCCATGTAAATCAATTGTCCTTCAAGTAGCAGACCTCCACGAAGTCTAACATCTGCTGTGTAAATACTCCTGCCCCAAACTGCTTCCACTCACATGACTCGTCATGTTGTGGGATCATCTCATGTGCTCACAGAAGCCGTCTCATAATGTAAACCAATGAGGCACCAAAGCAGCACCACTGCGCGCTGGTCTGTGAGGTCCCTGATCAAGATTAACACTTGATTTCCTCTCCCGTGGCGGGGCACCTGGCAGCTATTACAGCCAATGTTGAATTGATACACTTACATAGAGCGAAAGACACACATCGAAACACACGATTTGTATAGATGTCAAAGCCTCTGAGTGTGCATGTGGATCTTATTTGTAGAGCTGGCGTCAGTGGTCCCTTTCATCCTTTAATCCTGTTTTTTTTATCCTTTTGTAAGGCCATTTTGTCAGTGACACATTGTTTAAAGCAGTGGCGTAACTGGAAGCTGCAAGTGCTTTGAGTATGACTCCCACAAGTGAAAACAGAAAGTAATACACATGGCTTATGAGTGTAGAAATGTTTATGCTCTCTTCTTGTTGTGGAACATAAGGTCCAGCGCCATCATGGGGAGGTCAAGTGGGTCTGTCTTTATCCCACAATGGTAGGTCATAACAGAGGTGTAACAGAGTCAGACACATCAACATGGACCAAGCATAAATACACTCACCTAAAGGACTATTAGGAACACCTGTTCAATGTCTCATTAATGCAAGAATCTAATCAACCAATCACATGGAACTTTCTTTAGGGGCAAGGTGATTTAAGCAATTTTGAGCGTGGCATGGTTGTTAGTGTCAGACGGGCCAGTCTGAGTATTTCACAATCTGCTCAGTTACTGGGATTTTCACGCACAACCATTTCTAGGGTTTACAAAGAATGGTGTGAAAAGGGAAAAATATCCAGTGTGAGGCAGTCCTGTGGGCGAAAATGCCTTGTTGATGCTAGAGGTCAAGGAGAATGGGCCGACTGATTCAAGCTGATAGAAGAGCAACTTTGACTGAAATAACCACTTGTTACAACCGAGGTATGCAGCAAAGCATTTGTGAAGCCACAACACGCACAACCTTGAGGCGGATGGGCTACAACAGCAGAAGACCCCATCGAGTACCACTCATATCCACTACAAATAGGAAAAAGAGGCTACAATTTGCACGAGCTCACTAAAATTGGACAGTTGAAGACTGGAAACATGTTGCCTGGTCTGATGAGTCTCAATTTCTGTTGAGACATTCAGATGGTAGAGTCAGAATTTGGCGTAAACAGAATGAGAACATGGATCCATCATGCCTTGTTGACCACTGTGCAGGCTGGTGGTGGTGGTGTAATGGTGTGTGGGGGGGTTTCTTGGCACACTTTAGGCCCCTTAGTGCCAATTGGACATCGTTTAAATGCCACGGCCTACATGAGCATAGTTTCTGACCATGTCCATCACTTTATGACCACCATGTACCCATCCTCTGATGGCTACTTCCAGCAGGATAATGCACACTGTCACAAAGCTCCAATCATTTCAAATTGGTTTCTTGAACATGACGATGAGTTCACTGAACTAAAATGGCCCCCACAGTCACCAGATCTGAACCCAATAGGGACTCTTTGGGATGTGTTGGAACAGGAGCTTTGTGCCCTGGATGTGCATCCCACAAATCTCCATCAACTGCAAGATGCTATTCTATCAATATGGGCCAACATTTCTAAAGAATGCTTTCAGCACCTTGTTGAATCAATGCCACGTAGAATTAAGGCAGTTCTGAAGACGAAAGGGGGTCAAATACAGTATTAGTCTGGTGTTTCTAATTATCCTTTAGGTGAGTGTAAATCAAAGGCTCTAATAGTAGTCTAATTGTGTAGAAAAGGAATTTTTAATACACCATGTTTTGGCTTATTGTTGCAAATGATACTTATGACCTGTTCTGTAAAGAACCTGTCATATTCACAATATGTCACACTAGAAACTGGTGTGTTTTTACAGAACACCAGGACACTGCATAAAAGGCGGGCAGTGACACATCTGCTTTCTATGTTGCTGATAGAGCGTTATCAAGGAGCATAAAACAAAGTTGTGTCAGCTTTGCATTGCTTTGTAGCCTTGGTAACACGGTGACTAATGTCCTTGGAATAAGTAATTAAACTGATAACAGCACTGACCTTCAACAGACATAAAAAGTCAAAATCTGTCAAAATGTAACGTCCTGACCAGGCCGAGAAGACATTACTTTACTTACTTCTACTTTGGTTGCCCATAGAGTTGATTTTAAGATTTACTACATTTTATAATGTGCAGTGACAAGACACAACATTTGTTTTGTAGAGCCCAATATCCCAACAACAGCCACCTCAAAGGGCATAACAGACTAGACACCCCCTGTCCTTAGACCCTCTATGAGAGCAGGGAAAAAATAAAAGAAAATGAGCCGGGAAAAAAGAGAAATCTCAAGGAACACCACAGAAGGAGAGATCCAGTCACAGGATGGACTATGCAATAGATGTGTCCAGGACAGTTGAAAACAGTTTCACCCAAGTCTAGCTTGACCCTAGTGAATGTAGGGTGAGGTATATTAAGATGATTATCACTGCTCACAGAAGTTGTTTCCAACTAGTTCTATTCTGGCAAATACACTTTTAAAGGTTGCTTTACAAAATGATTATATATGGTGAAAGTGTATGGTGTTTAATAGTTTAATCAAAGCTATGCCCTTCATATCAGTTTAACAACAATAAAAAAGACAATAAAAACTAGGTGGGATGATTGTGATAGTGTGCATTGTGCAACATTGTTTTGAACACACATTGTTTCTACTTGAATATTTTGAAACTATGAACGTGAAGGAAGGCTTTCCAAGAATCCTGAACGGGACACATTCAAGAAGCAGAGCTTTGTTGGTGTTGAAGACCTAAGAGAGAGTAAATATGACAAGCAGAAACCACGCCACATCACTTCCTGTTTAGGATTTTTATTCTGCACAGTTCAAAAAGTAAAGACAGCACTCTCAGAAACCTATTCATACTCATCCCAATTTCTGATGTCCGAGGTAATGATTTTATGTTGCCTTTGCATATTACAACTTTCCAAACACTTTGCAGTAGACCATATACTTTTCGGGTCATATTGATTCCATACAGAGCCTGCAATGGGACACATGGAAGAAAATGGAAGCAGATGGAAGAAGAATAGAAATCAAGAAATGAATGTGGTGTCCTGTTGCTTCCAGTCAAACCTAACATGTAACTAAAAATATGAAAAACAAAATAAATAAATTGCACAATAAGACAGTACTATTAAAGATGCCTAAAGTCAGTATGTTTGGTAACATTTGCTTCAAAAATTTGAAAAACAATAAATTGAGTTCATAAATATTTTCAACCTTCTTAAAGCTTTTATCTGTGTTTTATAAAACTTTACACAGAGCACCTTCAACAGACACAACGTTTTTCTTTGTAAATAGCAGAATGTTTCATTTGAGCACATAGAAGCCTGTGGTTATGTGTTGTTGTGTTGTACAGACTGCACCTTATAAAGCTTCATTACTTTGTGATGAGGTCATGTGCGGCAGAGATAAGCCCTTTGCTAATTAGATACAACACTGCTGTCCCTTTTTGTTGTTTCTTTTCCGGAAATGTCTGTGTGCATAGTGTACAACTTGGATAGGCTTCACTGTGATTGGCTGAAGACACATAAAAAAAAGAAGGATGCGCTTTCAAAAGTTGCCAGGTCTTATTTATTGCAGTTAGAGCATACAAATTATTTTAGCTGAACCAGAAATTGAGAACCCATCACACAAATGTTCTTCAACGTCTTTCGGCCTTCAAAGCGTGTGAGGCAAATATAAAATAAGATTTCTGTATTATACTTAACACATAAGGACAACCAATAAACCCAGCAGTATCGTATGACAGTAATAAAAAGGCCTGCTGACAGTCCTGTGATGTATGCAGTTCTGACCCAGAGAGTGTCCGGGGGTCGTGCAGACTCCAGGATTTTGCCGATGCTTTAGAGGTTAAAGGTTGTGACATTTTAAGAGGCCTACTGCTGCATACAAATTCCAGGAGGATTATTTAATTTATACAAGTGTGTGTTCACAGAGATTATAGTCCATCAAAGGGCTCTGTAATGTTTCTGTGCACATAAATAAAGCACTTTAACCTTTGTTTATATCCACAATGTAGGCTTTTAACATCAATTTAATTACTACACTTATAAAGTCAAAGGGAATGTCAGTGGGACCCCTGGGTTTCGTGCAACAACAGTCCCATCTAAGTAGTGATGGGAGACAGTGTGTTCTCCGTGTCCAGGGTACTTCGTGATCTTGTTTTAGGTGCTGTTACGGCAGAAAACACAAAGATAAGAGGTTGGAAATCAGAGTTTTTAGTGCTTTTATAGCCATCTCGGGATATTATGCCTGCAATTAAAACATAATGTTGGGAGATTTTAAGTTTTAACCTTTGCGTTAAACTGTATTCTCACAAAATTTGTAAGTTTACGAACCCACAAAAATCAATCTTGACCTGCTCCAAGCAAAGTATTGACGGTCTGAACCCTGGCTTTACTCTTTGTGTCCAATGATGTGGCAGGTCCGACACGTCTGGGCGTGTTTTTAGGTTTATTGTTACAAAGTATCTGCTCTTTTGCAAACCCTTTCAACGCGAGCCCTCCCAGATGGTTCTGTGGAACAGAATATGTTTTGTGGAGCAGTTCTATCTGCCAGAGTCAGGTTAGGGGTCGTTAGCCTTTAGGCTTTAGTCTTTAGTCCTGATGAATCAGGAACAGTAAGTAATGGGACGTCCACTGGATTCAGTGGAGCTTAAATGTAAATTTCTCTAAGACTGATGATAGAGTGTTAATTTAATCATAGTGTTTTAGTTTAGTATTAGTAACTATAGTGCTCACTGTGTGTTAAAGGGTTTTATTTTGTGAAGACACTCAGTTGCCGTACAGATTGTGTTGTCATCACTGGCATCAACGTTACAGTCGGAAATCAACGTATTAAGCGAGCTGTTCATAAATAAATGTGCCCAACAGAGTCTGAATCTTCATTTGTATTGCATACAGCATGTTCTTCATCCTCTTAACACACACACTTCAGAGTTCCTTATTTGAAGTACATTCATGTTATATATTTATTGAAACTGCTTAATATTGTTACATACTGTATTGTAAAGAGCATATTAAATATTAGAGCTTTATGTTTTATAGCAAAATATTATTATTGTTTTATGGTTGGTAATGGGTGGCGCCACTCCCTTTTTAACCAGGTGAGGCAGGTGTGTCAATCAGTATTGTGGAAGCTAGCCAGGGCTTCAGGTCAAACTGTTTTTTACCGTGTTTTTTTCATTTGTGGAATTATGGAACCTGTGGAATTTCTTGTGGTTTAAATCACCAACAAAAAACAACCACAAACAGTATGTAAGTCTGGACAATAATTGTATAACTCACCCTTGTGCACACGTAAAGCTTAAGCTAAAGCCCTGGGCGCTAGTGTGGCTCATTTGGATTCGTAAACTCTATTCAGTACATGTTTTGACAGATGTATTCCAAGTAGCTATAGTTTAACATTTCCCTCCTCACTGGTCTGATTGTTGTACACTCACTTTTCTCAAAATGTGTTTTTCTCAAATTAAAATAGAGTAATCACTTTTTGTTAAATAAACTCAGTTAACTTTTATGGTCTGCATTCATATAGGCGGCATAGAGTCACACACTGTTTTAAACAATTGAGGTATTTTGAATGTGTCTGATTGTCTTTTGTGTTAAATGCAGTTGTGTTGTGCTTTGCAGGTACATCCTTTTATCAATTGGAAAAATCTTTCAGAAGTTAATTTCTGAGTTAAACAGTAGAACCTAGTTAAATAACCGTCATGTCAACATTTGGGTTCATTTGTCCATATAGCAGGAGCAGTATTGTGTAGAACATAATTTAGATGTAATCTTGTACAAATGTTGACAACTCATGTGATGTTCAATGTTGTCTGTTTGCCTGTTTCCACTTCCCAACAATGACTTTGCCAAGCACAATGTTATTATAAATTATACAAATCAACTTGAAGTCTAACTTGAACAAATTGAAAGTCCTCCTTAACTGTGTTTGACAAGAAGTCTGTCAAACTGTTGTATTTGATGACTCAGTTATGAAATCAACTGAGAGACTGAAACTCTGCAGCATGTCAGGACTCCATGGTTCAACATTAAGCTAAATCATAAACAGGAGTAGGAAGCTGCATGACTGTGGATGTGCACGCCAGTGATCACCTTCGGGTGAATGGGTTTAGGCTCTTACTAACAATATGTTCACACTTGTCCAAACCAGAAGTATTCCAACACTGACCAACACATCTAAGTGGCTTATGAGTGAACCGGAAAGAATCTGGAAAAAAGAAGGGAGAGGTCACAGATGTTTGTGGTCATGTGGTGAACAGCAGGATTCAGAATATTGATTCAAAATGTCTGGATAGTTTACTTGGAGATCACACCCTGATGTTTTTTCTGAAATAAATCATGAATGCAACTGACTGCTGTATGAAGAATTATTGAAATATTGATTGATATATTCTGTTAGGGGACATTTTCTCCATATTAATGGTAGTATCTAATAACATGTTATAATATATTGATTCAAATCTAAGCCTCACACCGCAGGGCCTCACTAAGGTTGTTGCCATACTCTGATTGGTAGAGTGTCCAACCAGTTGCAAGACAGTAATTTGTGCACGCCAAATCATTGAATTAATTAATAGAAAGACGTTGTAAGACAGTGTTGGTGGTGTTCTTCTGACTCCTTAAGCGATGTCACGTTCTGTTTTAATCATATTGAACATGCTTTTGAAAACATTTGATTTATAAAATGTTTTGAAGAGCTGTCAATATTTGCAAGCATAGAAGGTTAAGTTCAGTGGGATGTGTAACTCAAAGTAAAGAAAAGATCTGAGCAGGACTCATTTTACAATTTAAGCCTACGCTTGAATTCCACAAAGAGCTTCACCTTGGCACCGTTTCCTGTGCACCGACATCACAGGTCTGGGGACAATGGAGTATTGTGTGGCAGTCATTCAATCCAGTACTACTCAGTAACAGTGATAGCGACTGAGCTCAGAAACATGATGTCACCACAGCTGCTTGTATGAACAACAAAGGAGTACCTTAGGATGGACAGATCTACAATCAGATTAAAGCCAGAGGGGAAGTTTAGGTTTGGAGAGGCCCAAATAACACACACAGCCATTGATTACATGGCATTGTGGGCTGAATGTCTCTGAGCATATAAACTATACACATGTTAGATTGCGTTGTGATTGGAGTGTTCAGATGTGATTACAGTCTTATGGCCTGTCATCACTTTGTTGTTTTTTTCACTGGGATAACATAAGATGTCAATAACAGTTACTTGTGCCAACCAAATGTAAAATAATGTAAGAGTTAGGGTATGTTTCATAATTCTATATATATTTTTTTATTTGGATTTTATAGGGGTAAAAAAATGCTAAGCTGAAGCTAACATTAACTTAAGTTGGTGTCCGTCGCTGACTGTTTAAAACTGTAAACAACCTGTATTATTTATGTATTATTTTATACATATATCCATATACATATATATATATATAAAGGCAACTATGGTTGCACAATATTGGAGGAATGTATATTCATTCATACACATCATTTGGTTATTATGATGGCTAAGATGCCTGCAATGTTTTTTGGTTTGAACTTGCCACCGTTTGATTTTTTTAATTTTATTTTTTATGAATTTACTTATTGTTTTTTTTTTTCTTTTAAAGGGACAGTGCATGTTAATGAACATACATGAGACACAGCCACATGAGTAGAAACATGCCAGATTGTAGCCTTAGGCTGATTTCCATCCGTTGTCCCAACATTCTCACACATTCATACTCCAGTGCAACAATCACATGCATTCATGCACCAGTGCTGTGTCACTGGAGGCAAGGAGGGTTAAGTGTCTTGCCCAAGGACACAACAACAGTAGGAACTGTGGGGGGAGTGGGAATTAAACTGCCACTCTTCCGGTTATAGGCCAACCACTCTACCACTAAGCTACTACGCCCCAGTGGGGCTGTTTAGCTAACTTTGTCAAAAAAACTACAACAATTAGTATGTTTTCTGTTGGAATATGCCTGTTTATCACAAAACCAACATGTCATCACTTCTCATTTTTGCTCAAATGAGGATAATCTATTATCCAATCTGCTGACTTCCATTTATGCCCCTCCCAAAGCTTATCACACCACTTGGGACACTAGGCCGGGACACCATACCCAAGTGGTATGGTGCGCTTTTTTTGGACACTTTGGACCCCATTTGGTAATAAAAGAACTGATCTGACACACAACAACACGCACTTGACACACATCATACTGCTCCAGTGGAAACATGGCTTTAGTGTCTACTCCGCAGCTACCATTAGCATAAAAATGCTGCCTATTGACCAGCATGAGCTGTTGGAGCAAATAGGAACATGAACATGTACAGGCTCACAAACAACAAAACCTAATAGAAAGACATTTGATGACTTTTTGAATAATACATTTTATTGGTAATCAATACAATAAATAACATAAAATAGAAAAGTCAACAGAACATAAGGGATTCACACACAGGGACAGAGTTGTTTTGAGGTGAATTATTTATACCAATAGGTAAAAATATTTACACTGCACATTTAAATTGGAGATAATTTAGTGGTTTGCTGTAATGATACAAAATGTCACAGTATTGTATCACATGAATGCAGCAATAATAAAACGTAAATTACTATGCAAGCCCGGAACAGCATGACTGTGTGCAGCTTTTCCATCTATACAGCACATTATATGGTGAAAAAGCTGTTGGCAACACTCCCCGTAAAAGCTGACAACACAGCTAAATGGACGCACACAGACAAGTCTGCACGTTATAGACCTAAAAGTGGACTGTATTATAATTACTGGGAACATTTTAAAGCAGCACTTTAGGCTAAAATGCTGAGTGCATGCATGAGCCAGACATACTATGTATACCACCAGGCTCACATAAATGTGGCCAGGTCTGGCTTCAATTAAAACACTATTACTGTCAAAACTAATCAACACTCCTGGTGGGGATCTCAGCAGCAATAATTAAACTTACATTTATCTGTGCTGTCCATACTCTCCAAGCTCTAAGTATGCTATTAAAATCCCACACATGGTATTATCTAATTTCTGGTTTACCATATTGATTGAATGGAATATTTAGAAAATCCCAGTTTATCATGAGAACAGGGTATTTATAGCCTACACTGGTCAAGCACACCATAAATCTCATTTGGACACTTGACCACAAGTTGCCAGAGTCTGGTGCTCAGCTGAATACCTTGACAGGGCCAGTCCCAACCACAGGCTACCATGTTCTTTATAAAAGTCAACTTCAGCAGAGACAACTATATCAATACTTCCCACACCTACGTGATACTGGCACTATTGTTCTGTTCCAACCTGTGATCTGTGTAATCCATTCTTCGATGAGACATAATCATGGAATGCCTTGTTTTCAGATCAGTAGTATCTCTGGTGAAACTCCAGGAGGACAGACAGCCACATCTTTAAAGAGGAGTTCAAATAGAAGCAGCAATGACAGTGTGCCTCTGTGCATCCCACTTCCCACAGCCCAAGGCAAAGAAGGCACCGTTTGATTTCCAAGCAGGAATGGCCTTGTGAGCCGTTGATTACTAGAACCCTGCCTTCTTTCATGTGGTCAGCGTTCTTGCCTGAGAAGGGTCACTGTTATCGATTAAATAATCTGAGTCAGTTAAAGACAGAAACAGGGAGCATTCATGTTCCCAACTGATGGCCCGACTCTTTGGAAATGGCCTAATCCATCTTCTGGGGAAATGAGAGGATAGAAACAATTATCGACGGAGCGACTTGTCGTCTTTTAAACAGATCCTTGCCCACCGCGGAAGCCTTCTGTTCATCTTGCTGGAATGCGCCGTTCTGAAGTCAGGGAAAGCAGTGATGGACTTTTTGATTAAAGTGATGCTGCTAATGAGCCACATCAGAGAAACAGGACTGGAAGTTGACTGTTATTCAAGGCCTTGAGCTTTACTGTAAAGCTCATTGTTATATGTAGGAGCCATGGTAAGTGGCTGGATTTGAGGCTAAGTCTTATAAATGGCCTTTATTCATGAGCTAAATACATGTGGCAGAGATTACATAAGGTGAATTATGACTACGGCAGTGACAAAATAATGACTTTAACCAAAGTACTGTTGTTGTAATGAATCACTTTGTACACTACAACAGTATACATTTAGACATAATATTTATCCATTATACCTGTGTAAACCCGACTAACATGGGTGTATTAATTACTTAATTTTTAAGGTACAGTATATGCGTATATGTCAGATGATAATTTAAAATTAAATGATTCCTCACTTGATGAAAAATATAATCATTCCACTCCAGACCATCAAGGCTTCGCCTTACAGCTCAGCTCTTTCTTCACTGCGACAGACAGGTACATCGACTGCATCATTGCATAGGCTTCACCAATCCGCCTGTCAACCTCATGCTCAGAGGGCCTTGAGCCCAGTTCAATCAAGCCTCAATGAGAAAATACAGCAAGGAACCACCCACCTCAACCTTTAACGCATGAAGCCACATGAGGACTGAGGAGAAACATGGAAATACACTGGCTTTTGCCTCAGTTTAATGGGAATGTTGGATGAAAAATTATAGAAGTGACAATAATGAATAAAGAGCAAACTCTGAGACATTAACTGTGTTTTACCATTGCAAACTGTGGCACAGTGCTTAGCTCGCTTCATGGAATAGGTCCTAAAGTTCATTCAAAAACCGGGAGCTACTATTGAGCACTATCAGTTCTTCCTTTATTCCATCTTGCCTCCTCTTGTAACATTGCGGACCCACGATACACCCTGTACAGCCTTGTTCAACCTTGTTACAAGTACGTAATCGGAATAGTCAGGTAGTGGTGATTGTACCATGTAAATACTTCGGATGTAATGGGGTGTAACCCAAAGCATTACAGATGTTCAGTCTGGCTTCTTTAAGTTAAATGCCAAAAAGCTAGATTAATTTGATCCGAATCATCAACAGTAACGCTCCGACTTTACGAGATGAAAGCAAATGAAAAAAACAAAGTCAGATAAACAAATTCCTATATTGTGACACCTCCCCCATTCTGATGAGCAATAAACACATTATAGACAACAGTTGCTTTTTTTCTTTGAAGTTTTATGTCACCATTTAGAAATTTACATGCATTTCTAAACTCCAATTATAATTGGACCATGTCCCTTGCATGCAAGCACACCGATTTCACAGATTCAGTTTTTCATTACTAAAATCTAATAGAGGAAACTAACTGATAAATAATGTAGATCTCATTGTGTATACAAAGTGTGGTGACGTCTTATTTTGAGGTTTGAACACATGCACAGGATATTTTACTGTATTAATTAATTTATTTATTTGGACAGAGTTGAAAAGTTGAAAAGGCTTAACAGGTGCTGAAAAAAGGAATCGAGCCCGTGGAAAGTGTCCAGACATATGCTCATGCATTCTGCAAATAATAATTATCTCTGACTTTATGAGAAGTTAGCCAATGAAACACAAGAAGAACAACACAAATCTTGTTGTTTGGAACTTTTAATGAGGGTCAATTTCCACATAATCCATCATTGGTGTCATCTTGAAAAACTTTGGTAATAAAAAATAAGAACACTCATCTGTATTTACAATCCCAAACAACTTCCTGCCAATGTGTCCGGAGTTCGTTCTTTGGAACTGGACATGCTCCTCTTGGCTTGAAGCGCAGAGGGTTGGTCACCTGCTGTATGAGGCGGTGAAGAAGATCGGAACAGACTCTTGGATGACTTGTTTATCATTTAGTGTGGGTGTAGTCCACATGCATGTTCTGTGCAAGTCACATCAAAGCCGGAGAGACATCAGTGCGCTCTGCCGATGAACGCAAGTATGATTTACAGACATGTTGCCGGGTCCCAACTGCGGGGAACCTCATTGCTCGCACACAACATAAACACCCACATTTGTGCTCGACCCTGAATCAAAGGCAGACTCAGGGTGGGCCGCCTGGTGTGTTGTACTGATGCGTAGCTGCGGGTGGTCAACAAGGAGGCCCAAACAAGTCACGGCGCTGTGTGAGCCATTAATAAGAACCAGTTTCACCGCGCCTCATCCACACTGTCTGCATTGACTTTAAAGAACCCAGGCAAAATATTTTTTACCTCAATCCCAGAATGGATCATGCAACGTGCATTACATCTTTACATAAGTGGTTCTGCAGTCCCACGGTGCTTGTAGTTCACACAGGAGTTTTCCAGAGCTATTCACTCGTGTGGTATTTACTACTCTGTAATACTTTTTGTTGTCAGGAAGTGAGTTCACAAATTTTATCACACCATTTTAATTGTTTTCAAGACACTTCTTTGACTTTTACATCTTTAAAAGAGAAATAAGGCTTTTGTATTTTTCCAATTAAATGTTCATTCAACTAATGATCCCCAGAAAACATTTTGTTACATGTCAACAAAAGACCCATTTAAGAAGCCCCACACAATGCTTGATTCTGGAGCTGTAAAAACATTGCCATTGTGTTTATAGTTTTAAAAAAGACAAAAAACAATGTTATATGCATAGCTCTACAATCTTTATTTTATTGTAATACAGATTTTCAAGGTATGCCCCAAAAGGACACAATGTATGTTAAGAACTGCTGCTGCTACAGGACGGTGTTTGTTCTTAGTCATACAAGTCACATGTAGTTCATCTATAGGTAGGTACTCACAACAGAGCTTCATACAGAAGCAACACAACATCTAAAAAGTTTCATTGTGTGAGTTGTATCATCTACTAACAGCACAGAAAGGTTTACATTGCTTTATTAAAATTGGAGAACAGCAGTAGAATGGATTGAGGGCCGGAGCTGTAGTGTAGTGTCGAGGCTGGAGCGCAGGGTACAAAATTTTACTGGGTGAAGAACAGTGACCAATAAGCTTGGCGGGAGGATAGACAGTTGGTTGACCGGAAATCCAAATTCTTGGGGTTGGTCCACACAAGGAAAGGTTGTTCGGCCTCCTCCAGCCAGTGACGCTACTCCTCCAGCACTAGCTTGACCGCCAGCAGCTCCTAATTCCCAACGTTGTAGTTCCACTTGGCAATTCCCGGAACGCTGAGTCGGCTTTGCTGGACCAAGTACAGGACCTTAGAGGAGGTAAGTGCCTTCAGAAAAGCTGCCAGGGCACTATACACGCGGATGAAATGCCTGAAGAAATTGGAAAACCCCAGGAAGTGCTGCAGTCCAGTGCAGGACTGCTGAAACTTTGGATGGTAAACACCGTTTACCAACAACCTTTCAGCAGTTCAAAGGAAGAGGTCAGGAGGGGCAGCGTACACCAGTTCTTTAAGACAGAGGTAATCGATGCAAGGCCGGAGGAACTCTTCTTCTCCACAAAAAAGAACCCCGCCCCTGCAGAAGAAATAGAAGGCCTTATTTTCCCTGCCGCCAGAGCGTCATTGATGTACAGCTTCATGGCATCTCTCTGGAGCAGACAGGGAATACAACAATGACCTCTGAGGGCCGAGGTGCCGGGGAACAGGGACAGTCTTAGGGCCAATGCGGTGGTAAAGCTGGCTTTATTAAAGACCTCAGAGAAATCCTGGTATTTCTTGAGAACGTTGGCTGGCAGAGGTGACGTGGGAATACAAGGTAGAGGGTTGGTTAATCCCGCTGACTGAATTAAAATTTAGTGGCATGAACGACTCCACCCCAAAATTGCCCCAGTGTTCCAATCGATGTTTGGATTATGCTGTTGTAACCAGGAATAACCAAAAATCAATGGGATTTCTGGAGCTCAAATAAGGTGAAACTCGAGGGTCTCCTGATGGCTTCCCGATATTAGTAGGATGCTACAAAGTGGCCGTACCCTCTCCAATACAGACAATGGTTGCGTCGCTGGTGACGGAGCTTCTCCTCAGGTGCGAAACGTGGACGACCAATCTGCATAGACCAGCCAAGATTGGTCACTTGTGCAGGAGCCTGTGGTTGCTGGACATCAAGACAAAGGTGAGCAGAGCTCTTGGTAGCCCGGTTCTTTGAACATTGGCGTTGAACCCACTCTGACGAGCAAAATCAATGGTGTAATCTGCCACAAGAACCCTGCTTAAGTTAGAGGAGACCTCTGGCTGCTGCAGCATTGCAATCTTTAGCATCAAACACCTTTCTAAGTTCGTCAGAGAAGGACAGGAAACTGAAAAGGCTGGATGTTGTCTCTCCCAATCGAATAATGCTCCAGAGACCCAACACAAAGCTCCCAGGAGGGTTGGGGAGCGAGGGAAACCGGATCTGGAACCAAGGCAGAGGTTGGAGGGGCGGCTGGGAGTGGCTAGGAGCTGGATCTGGCTGGTCATGGTTCTGAAGCCTCCTCCTGTTGGAAGACGACCCGCTGGAACTCGACTGACACAGAAACCAACTGGGTCTCATGATGCTGGAGGGTATCTTTGATGGAGTTGAAGTGACTTATCACCTCTTCTGCTTTTGCTGAGTCCATCTTAGCCAGATTGTTCTGTGGGTCCAGCAGAACCTACATCCAACTGGACCTTGTCATCAGCAGATCCAGTACAGGACTATGGGATCTGCTGCTAATATATTGGTGCCAGACACACAGCACACCTCCAGGGATCTAGTGGAGTCCATGCCTCGATGGGTCAGAGCTGTTTTAGCAGAAAAAGATGGACCAACACATTTAGGCAGGTGGTCATAATGTTATGCCTGATTGTTTTATATAGCCCTTTTCACACATCAACTCTCCTCTATTTTAACAACAGAAGACAGTCCTTCAGGGACCCTCAGTAACATGCCTGGGTTACTATAACGAGTGAACCCTGTCAGTAGGCGATCCGCTCATTTGTTCTTTAGCTTTGTGTTAGCTCAGTCAAGCATCCCTTGCTCTTCCCTTCCTTCGCTTCACAGTAAAACCACCTGGGCTAAACATAGCATGGCATGTATGGCATGGCAACACAAAAAATGTCAAGGGAGAGTCCAGTTGAAATAGCCATGGTTATATCCAGGTAGAATGTGTGAAAAGGGCTTAAGATATGTGGAAAGTTGTGTATTTGGCAATATATACGCTCTTGTTAGAAGGCAATGCACCATTTACAATAAGAAGCATCAAAATGACACTGCAAATGACACTACATTTTTGTGTAATTTTAATCCTTCCTAATACTGTCAATCTACGTCTATGACTTCTTCCACTGGGGAAAAGATTTTCTACTGTTGACTCACAGGTTCCATCAAGCCTGCCATCATACAAATTTAATCTACCCCAAGAAACCCAGATTATATATCAATAGTGTTTCACTGTTTTCAGATCCACTGATATCAATACTCTTTCTGATATAATTTTACACATGGTTTGGATTTGACAGCATCTGAGACTGAAGTTGTTGTCGGACTATTAGGACACTGCAAAAACAGCGGTCAAGATACGATTACTGTAAGAAGGCCAGAGCGATGATAGCATGTCAGAACAAGATAATCCCCCCATGTAAACTCTTTCCAGTGAAGCCAGCCAAGAAAACAATCACAGTTCTTGGACCAGTTGCTCTTTTGTGTATTTCTTTGAGAACTAGCCAAATCCATTTCCGGACTTATTTAAAAATTACATATCAACACTAATTGGTGACATTTTTGGGAGAAATCTCTTGGGTCAAACTTGCGTATGTTGTCTAATTCATGCAGCAGAAGCCTCCTTGTCGAAAATGTTCACATCAGCTTCAATCTGTAGAGATACTTTATCATGTGTTAGTCAGGCCTGTCACGCCTTATCTGCTGTGGTTTGTCTGGACATCTCTGCACTTATCAGCACCAGTGCATCAACCCGCTGCTTTTTGTACTCCGGAGTTTCAGCGCCATGTCATTTTAAGTGTCTCCTCTTTTTGGCTTGCATGAATTAAAGTGATGAATGTGTTGGAAATGCCATAGAGGCTCCAGAGCAGCTCCTTCCACTCTTCAGAGGCTTTTTAATCAGCAGTACTGCAAAAAGACAAAACCCAGCTGGGTATCATCCGGCATTTGACGAAGAATAAATCATATTCATGTAATTTTTCTTTGAGCCATTGTTTTGTTTTCTCTCAGTCATTTACACACAAGCTTTCATGTCTTAAAGATTGAGTGAAACCATTACAAAGGCAGCAGCAATGTTTTATCTGAAGTTCATTTCCTCTTCTCATTCTTCTCTGAAATTCAAAACCTGTCATGTCACCGTTTTTACTGGTAGTATCAGGCACTTTTGTTTTGTTTGAAACTTTGCAGTATTTCCTATAATGTACAAATTTAAGTAATGTTTACAGTCCAAGATTGTGAATAAGGGACACAGTAGATTTTTCTGGTTTTGTCAGATCTGGTTATTTATTCCTTTTATGACTGTAAAAAGTTGGGGTGGTTGATGAATGCATAAGGTTGATGTTTTGACACAAATCTTAAATTTGAATCCTGATTTTGTTTTCTTTGGCATAGACCACTAACACACAAGGCATTAGTAATATAATACTTATAAAACTATACTACCAAAAAAAAACTAACTCAAGTGTTGCAAGGCCTTTGAGTAGTCGGCCAAGTACTGTTTAAGCTTGCTGACATACTATCACTCTTGCATATGCCTGTGTTGAGCAATCATTGATCATCGAGCAGATCCTCAAACATTTAATTAACCTAAATTAAGCCTTAGATGAGATGTAATTTAAAGTAATTATACTGCTGAAATTACAAACAAAGATTTCTGAGGTAACTAGTTTTTGGTATATATTAGTCACGCTCTCACATTAGTTTTTAAGATTTAATGCAATGTAGTCAGTGAAATTCAAGAAATGTAAAATGTCACTCACAAAGAAGTGTTGATATGGGATGCTTGCTTTGTTTAAAACAATGAGTATCATTCACCAACATTAAGAGAATTCCAAAGAAAGGGTTATGTGGTGGCTAAAATAGTATCACCTCCAAGCATCTACAGTCACTATGTGTTTTGTAACTTACAGTCATCTTGTACCACTTCAGTGAACAGTGAGTGTATGGCTGGCGAGGAACTGACTCTTCAGAGACAGGTTTAAAAAATTATTATATAAACCTCAAGCAGCACAAAGTACATCATTCAATAGATAGCTTTATATTGACTTTTCACATCTCATATATTTGTCAGTGGGGCACAGATGGCAGAGACTGATCCTACACAAAGGTACACTGTTCACAAAGCTCCCACAGTTCACTAACTTCCAATATTTAAACTTGAAACTTTACACAATTAACTCATACAAAAGTTAAGTCATCAGTCACTCTTTACTCTTTACTGTTTAGGCAGCGTATTGGCACTTATTCTACACCAAGACAACAGTAATAGCAGAGGAAGCACACCCCCTTCAGTGAAGCACAGGTACTGGCTGCCTCACTTTAAGCAGTTTATAGTGTGGTTTATCAGATAAGCAACACTAAATAAATTACACACAAACATGAAATACATTGTTTAGACTTAAAGATAAGCAAGATAATCAAGATAATTTCATTAAAGTGTCTTTAACCGGTTTCTTGGGGATAAACAAAGAGGGACTGTCACGCACAAGCCTAGTGCTAATGTTTTGCGCTTCTTGAAATTAGAATTATTGAAATAATATACCATAAAGCATTAAAGGTGTTACAGAGGATGTTTGTTGAAACCAACAAATGTTAGTGAGTGTTTGAAATGAGCGCATGCATAAGAACAGCACCCCTTCATCACAGCTCATTTTGAGGGAACGCCTCCAACTATTACTTGTAGCATTACCAAACAGCCTGTTGCTTTACAGTGTCAAAATACAAGTTCTTATCTTTCCCAAACACCTGAAAATCTAATATTTTTAATGAAAAAGTTTAGCACGCCATTGTGAAAAAGAATCCCCAAGACACACTCTGGTTTTATTCAGCTCTTGAGACGTTTTTCTCCTCTTCTCATATTCTTCAAAAGGAGATTTTCTTTTGCTACGTCTTGCTTCAGCTTGTTTCTCACCCATTTTGCAACTTCATGGTCAGACCGGCGGAGTAACAATGAATAAAAGCCGGAAACACTAAAAAAAACACTGTCTTATTCTGCATGCGCAGCAACTGAAACGCACATGCATAGCGTCTATAATTTTTTTTGGTCCCAATCTGAACAAAGTTTATGAATATAATTTTTAAATAATCAGTACACCTATTGGTTATACATATGTCCGTTGAGGCAGTTTTAATATATAGAAACAAATCTAACAATTAAAAAATACCTCTGTAATACCTTTAGCACAAATTAGTGAAGAAACATTATATACATTTTTATTATTGTGTTTTTTTCCCACTTCTCATAATGATAGCCTTCCCTGACTGAATGTCCCTGCTCCACTTCAGCATTAACATATAATTAACATGGCATAAGGAACACAGGACAACATAATGCAGTCTTTAGCTCCACATTTTAGTAATCATATTATCCTCAAAAACAGTATGCCTTGCACCACTTTGGATGCTGGAAACATCCTTGTGCTCTACCAACTCCACCATACAAGGTGGAAATAGCTTAGCAAAAATGCATGTTATTTTAGGCCACTCTGTCAATGCTAAGAAACTTTAGCTGATTATTATAGGAATCATCTATGCTTGTGTCAGGACCACTTTTTAAAAGGAAACCCATTGGAAGAAACAACTGTCTGATTGCAGACTTTCAAAGTAAATGACTATACCCTCGGGTGACAAAGGTGGCTAAAATAGTATCACCTCTAAGCATCTACAATTACATCAAACAAGTCCAATACTTCCTCCCACTCCCCAGTTCAGTTGGTCATCTATTGTCTGGAACAAAAGAACTTGACACTCTGAATTGGAGACTGGGATGGATCACTTTTGAGGTCAGAAGCCTCTGCCGGTGTACTGGTTTCATCCCAGCCCAGCCAGCTTGTGGGCTTCAATAGATGCTCCCACTGAACACTATAGGTGTATAGACCCACAGAGGCGTTGTGGGAAATGGTTTGAGTGACTGACTGCTAGCCTGAGAATGCAGCTTTTGTTCCTAATTGTGGTCTCCATTTGTCCATTATATATTATCTACATGCATTGTGGAAAAAAACAAAAAAAAAACAATTTCACCTAACAATGTGGATACTGTACATAGACACAGTATCTACTGATAACATCCAACATGAATAATCACCAGCCTGCTTGTGCACTGCTGCTACATACATTAAACTTGTAAAATCAGCAGAGGCTTTACCTGACTCTGAAAGACTCTTTGTATTATGCATTATCTAACTAACATGAATATAAGTTATCCTGATATAGGTCTCGGAGAAACAAAGGATCCTCTAATACATCTATCACTAACTTTATCGTCAGTGGCATTCCTTGCATCATGAGGGATGCTATTCCCACAGAGAGAAAACAATGGTTATCAGATAGTTTGTATTTTAAGTTATTCAGGAATGCTGGTTACATGGCTTCCTGCTTATTTACATTTCATTTTAGAATCTAACTGAAAACTCACTGCTCTCTGTCTAAATTTCTCAGTTTCCAGTCTTTGGGTCCATGTGCAGAAATGGACTTCTTTGTGCAGGCCTAAGTCAATTTCATCTGATAAAAGAAAAGACAATAAATAAATGTAATAAATGTAAATGTATATGCAGCAATAAGCAGCTAGTCTGTAAAAACAAATAAATAAAAGGGATAGAGATATTAGTCTGTGATGATTTGGAGACTCCTGGTATAGTTTGTGGGTGATAAATCCATAAGTTCCAATATGACCAATTATGAGGTTTAAAAACATCCTATTATAAACTGCACCTGTCATTGTTTTTGCAGGGCAATTTTAACAGCCCTATTTTAATGCCTTGCCTATCTTTCAATAATATAGCCAATATTGCCTATCTAAGAAAATGTTTTTACCCACGACAACAAGCCATTGTTAAATGTATTTAAAAAATGAAATAGGCTAGAATAAACTTCTTTAATGCTTTGAATTGTTTATGAGTATGACTATATATATATATATATATATATATATATGTGTGTGTGTGTGTGTGTGTGTGTGTGTGTGTGTGTGTGCCCTAAACGAACAACAAGAAGTTAACCTACATAATTAAGAGTTTTGAGACTGCACTTTATGTCCTCCATAAGCCCCTGATACGGCCCCGCGAGAAACTTCTTTTTTCCCATTCCCTCTACGCGCCGACACGCCTGGCAGTAAAAGGGTCAAGCGCCCAGTTAAAACACACAGTGTATAATTTTATAGGCTTTTCCCAACGGGGCTCCTGGTGCCGGGCTCGAGACAACGGCAGCGCTGCGCACTGTGCGCACAGATCAGTTTCAGTCTTTGTCAGTTGTGAATGGGGGCGGAGGAAGCACACTCATTATAACCATATAAAAAAAGTCTATCCGAGATCATAAAACAGCCGGCCGCATTGCCTAAATGTTCATTCACAGCCTTACAGAGAGTGGAGAGAGCTCCTGTGAAGTGTTAGTTCCCTGCACAGATTCAATCTATGCGTTGTTGCCGCCACTCGCCGGAGTCTGTCTGTGCCGCATCACTGCTCACTCACATGGACACATCGACTCTTTGATATAGGCTTCGACCGTTTTGGTGCCAGCTACCAAAGGCTTCAATAATAGTCAGGCGATTATTTCGGTATTTGTTTCTCAAGGATGCTTGCGTTGAAGTGGAATAGGTGCTGCGTGGTGTTTTTTCTCGTCGCTTCACTGAGGACCGGGACGACCCAGGTGTCAGCGGCGCGACCCAAGGCGAACTCCATCAAGCCGGGTCTGCTCGGGGAGACGGCGGCTCCAGCCACCAACCTCTCCGCCTCAGCAGCACACAGTGGCATTACCAAGAAATACAACATCCTAGCACAGGTATTGTTACTACATTGTACTCCATTAGTAACTTTTTGTGGCAGTTCATTTAAAATATGAAATGTTGAAATGCTAGCTAGGATTTCTACTGTAGTTAGTATAATTGAAAGATAATCTTAAAAGGTTATCCTCTTGACTCGTGCTACATTTGATAAGTAATCCAATATTATGAAGCTTTATAGCGCTCCCAGTTTGATAAAAGTTTAAGCATGTCATACTGGAAAATTAAAGGATTGATAGGTGTAAATATCTATATCTATATATGTAAATATTTATAAAAGCTCTTTGTTAAAACAAACCATATTGTTCAATTAATAATGAGCGATACAAGAAAAAAGACAAGGATGTCTGTCAAAGTAATCCCAAATGATTTCTAAATATCCCAAAATAAAGTACATTCCTTTTTTTAAGTTTAATTATTCTCAGCTGTGTAAAGTGCCTCAATTTAATTCAGTGCTAATTGCATTTAAACAACTCAAACTAGCACTAGCTTGTTTTGAGACATGATAATTGTACAGCTGAGTGCACCAAAGTAATATGCTGATAACTGTGAAGCCAACCTAGCCTCAAATTTGTACCCTTGGAGTGTTGTGAGGTGAACAAGTAGCACCATTGCCGTTTAAAAGCCCTCATTTCACATGTGAATGGTTATTGGAAATTGCAGGGATTGGACCTCTCATAAAGCCTAATTGCCTTTCAGACCTGACGCCACACTGGGGCGCAGCACACTTCCACACTAAATCATTAATGCCAGCAGAAATGTGAGAGAAAGTTAACACTTGGGGTAATTTTCTGTCTGGTTTGTAGTGTCATTAAAGAGGTCCAGGCGTTCACAGAGATTATGGGACTCTTTCTGCGGGGGCCTCTAAGGATACTTTTACCAACCACTTAATACCCACTCAAACCCTTATAAATCCCTGCTGTTGCCACAATTACTTTGTTTCTGGTTTTGACACCAAACATGG
This sequence comes from Neodontobutis hainanensis, assembly GCA_024349245.1. Lineage (NCBI taxonomy): Eukaryota > Metazoa > Chordata > Actinopteri > Gobiiformes > Odontobutidae > Neodontobutis > Neodontobutis hainanensis. The sequence continues at coordinate 4,050,119 of JALDNG010000024.1, forward strand.
AGAATGACAAATACTTTCATTTGGCTCATGAAAAATGTGGGTTTTTATGAGCATTTTCTTATCAAAGTACCTAGCCTCCAAGGCATTAACGTTTTCCTTACTTGGCTTTACAATTGACACCTTCTGGTTTTTTGGTCAGTTTAGTTAAGAGAGACACAAACTGTGCGTTTTCATTTCAGTGTTTGAATGCACTGCCCCATCTTTCTCATCTCGAAAAAAGTTTGCCCATTCTCTTATATCAGTTGTCCTGGCAGTCTACCTTTCAATTGAGGTGTACACTTGTGTGTAGACTACTTGTTAAGTGGTGCGTATGCAGTAGTCATAGTGTTGGAAATCTGTGAAATGTGTGAAGCGTGCCCTGACATTCAGCTCCGACCTAAGTAATGATGGAAAGCCACTTACTCCCCTTTGCGGAGTGTGGAGATCCAACCTCAAGCACAATGCCAGACCTCAACTCAGCATACATTGCTGCCATTGCAATAATCTACAGTGGTTTGGAAAAGTGGTCTGAGGGAAATAATATGTGCAGAGACCACCGCACTGTTATAATGTGTAAAGCCACAGTGTATGGTAAAGTGGTCCAAATGAAGATGGCTAATATCATTTACTATGTGTGTGAATATTGCATGTTCTGCCTGCCAAGTTTTCCAGAGTTGTGAAATAACAGCTACAACCTGGCCTCGACCACATATGAGTCTGAGCCGCTGCAGCTCATCTCACAGTCATTTTGTAGCAGAGTTGTAATGCTGAAAGTGGCAATTTGTCTTTATAGATATGGTACAGCAGCATATCAAAATACTTGAAAATGGATAATAATGGAGTACAGTCTGCTGTTAAAGACTTGGGTATAACTCTGGAAAGTGGGCATACATCAAACACCATCTTTGCTGTCACCTCTGTTGATAGACACCAAATAGATTTATGGCAAAGTTGTCATTGAGCTGAGAAGCTGGCATCTTATCAATCCTCACACAGAGATTGGGATTAGGCGCTCATCTCATAGAGCTTCGTAACCAACATCAATGCCCAATGCATTGTGGGTCACTGGTGCAATTTTCTTTGGCCACTAACAAAAAAACAATCGATAGCGGTGCTGCTGTTTATATGCATCATGCAAAAAGAAAGGCTACTGCCGGGTGAAAGGAGATGGTACCTCAAAAAAATAGCGTTCATCGGAAATGTTGACGTGTATCATAGCCACGAGGGGGGAGGAGATCTTGACAATTTACCTCCAGGAACATTAACAACATATTTTCTTATCTCGTCTGCGGAGTCAGCGCATACACTGCCCACTACTTTTGTAATTACAGGTCGTTGGAGGCACATATTAAATTTACATGATTTAGACATTTTTAAGCCTCCAAATTGTTAATATATTTTCATTTGTACAAAGGTAAGTTTGCAATGCGAAGTCCCCTTTTATAACCCTATCAATGTTGCTGTTGCCCATTATATTGTAATGCTCTGTACTCACAAGCACTGACTTGAAATTTATACCGTGTTTTTTAATCAAGCTGTAGTAACAAGCCCTGATACTCGGGCTCGCGGTGCTTCCAGGTTGAAAAATGATAAAACAACACCCTGTTTTTGATCTTCCTACGTTGTAGGTTGATGCGACCTGACATTACACCCAATGACACTTAAGGTTTGTCCCATTGCCAAAATTATTCATTAAGCTTCTCTATTGTATATTACTTCTGTAGTGCAACTGTGGCCAAGGAAAATGGTGCCTAGATCCCGTCAGCCACCACAGTACTGTCATCGTGAAGTCACATTCCAATGCTCTATACTCATTTAACATGATGCAGTGCAGCTGGTATTGTCTCAGAACTTGAAGGTGCAGTGCATAGTTTCTGGTAGCTTCACAACCCTTTATTTCTAGACTGTGAAAACGTACAGTGGTCCTAAAGGGACATGCTGTTGTCTATGAACAAACCCAGTGGAAACTTTTCAGATGCTGAAAGAAATTGCTGCAGCCTTTCAGGGTAATACAGGCAAACATTATTCTAAAAAGATTATAGGCTAATGAAAATATTTTAAGTTTTAAAAAATTTGCAAGTATAAAAACTTACAATTACAATTGACCTTTACTGGAAATGGCAAATGTCCAAAGAAACCACCTCCATTGTTATAAAGGAGATAATTTGAGAATAAATCAGGTTGGGGGTGCATGTGGCAGAGTGGTTAGCACTCCTGCTTCACAGCAAGAAGGTTTTGAGTTCAAAACCCGGCCGACTCAAACATTCATGGCTGACTCCGATCTTTCTGTGAGGAGTCTGCATGTCCTCCACGTGTTACTGTGGGTTCTCTCTGGGTACTCCGGCTCCTCCCACCGTCCAAAGACATGCATGTACAGGTTAATTGGCAACTCAAAAGTGTCCCTAGTGAATGAATGTGAAAGTGAATGGTTGTCTGTCACTGTCTGTCTTTAAATGTTAGCCCTGCTAACTGGCCACTGTCCAGGGTGTACCCCGCCTCAGGTCCAAAGCTGCTGGGATAGGCTCCAGTGACCCCTAACGGGACTAAGCAGAAGAAAATGAATAAATGAATAAATCATATTAGAAATATTTACATCAGCTTTCAGTCATAGCAGGGATTTGACAGCCTGGTGTGTTTTGATTTTTTGTGGCAACTGTGCATGTGGCAAATGCTAAGTAATAAGTCTGTTATTCTCACACACTTCATTGCAAACCAATCATTGCTGCTGACATTTCTCTGTTGTCTTACCATTTTCACATCAGCTTGACTTAAGACTTAGCCAGCCAGTGTTCGTGGGTGGCACTGGCTGCTTGGAAGGCACCAGCAGAAATGGATAGAGGGCTAGCCAGGGCTCACCACTTTAACCTCTGAACCCACAGGGCGACTGACAGTGTGGTAACATTCATGCACTGAATGTCTGTAAAACATCAGCAACTCTCCAGTCAGCCTTAACTAGTTGCTTTATTTAATTCAGATCACTTTTACAAGCAATCTCAGAGACGACGCCATAAAAGCTCGCCACGTCCTCAGTCTGTCCTGTTGGGACCTAAAATGGCTGTTTACTGACCCTAATGAGCTGAGAAAGAGAGAGAAAAGGCAGGCTGAGGTGTGACAGCTTGTTAGCGCTCAGCTACATTTGGGCTTCAGCCTCCCGTCCTTGGGTTTTTGTTGGCTGCCAGTCCCTTGGGTGCTATACAAGGGCCCGGCACTGGAGCCATGAGGGGCCTCACTGGAGACCTCCTTTACTGTAAAAAGAGCTGTTAATGAAAGAGGAGACCCGGGCGCCTCTTTTTCTACTGGATTACACCTTTTTTGGGGTCATAGATTAAAATGTCTTTTACTTTGGTCGTCTTTGAAGCAAGCAGTCATCTTCTTTGACTGTGTCTCATTCTTTTAGTGGGATAATAAGATCAACTAAGAATGTGTACTTAACTTAGGGAAGGTCTAGTTTGGGGCAAGACTGGAGTTTAGAGGACTGGGGACACAGTCATAAACACATGTGTTTTGAGTGATGAAAGAGCTGTGTTTTTAAAGGAACGGTTTGTACGAATAGCTTGTGTGCCACTATCCCCTATGTCATTCAATATGGTCTGGCTCTGCTTTTAGGCCATAGGAAGTTTGTTTGTTCAGTGACATTGTTTATTTGACTTTGTAAGGCTCCTGCCACTCATTAACACCATTCACAGTTTCAGGTTTACGCTGCTGATCTCTGAAGGCCAAGTTCAATCAAGACAGATTGTGTGAAAGTCCAGCCTTTGTGCTTTTTTGTTGCAAGAATAACAAAGACTTTGGCAACAAACAATGCGGAAAATATATTTTTATGCAGCGCTGAATGATATCAGTGGATTGGAATGAATTTCCAGAGATAAATAAGGGACCCAGAGAGACTAGAGGGAGAATGCAAAGCCTGTATATCCTGTAGTAAATCCCTTGTAGATTGTTGCTCCCGCACATTTTCACTCTGTCTTCAAAGGCACGGAGGTTCATCAGCACGAGAGCAGCACGAGACAGGACCGGGGGCTTCCCTTATGGCGCTGCGTTTGTCTCTGCCTTTATCGTCTCACCAGCATACCAAGAGCGGCTGCAAAAGTACACTGTCTTCTTCCCACTTCCTGCGCGCAATCCCAGTCAGGGCTTTTATGTAAAACGGTTGTCTAGGGAAAAATAAGGGAGCAACATGAGATGAATCAGATACATCCAAATGATGCCCCATCCTTCAGAAGTTGCTGTTGAGGCGTTTGAAAACATGACAAGTTAAGGCAAGATTATCAAACCAGATTTGGGGCTCAGTCCTGTATCGGACTCGCTGTTGCAAGAGGCTGTCTTGTGGTTGGAGTTGTGATGGAAGAGGTGAGCCCCAGCCTTTGTCTTTCTCCATATGGGCAAACTCTGTAATCACTCCAACTCTTGCTTGGACTGAGGGACAGACAGAGCTCAGTGCAGGTAGTATAAAGTACAATTGCATGTGGCCAGAACCATATGTCTTCATTTTTAGCCAACAGCACACTTTTCCTTTCCATAAAAAAGGCCCTCCTCTGGCCTTTTTTTACTTCTGTATTCTTCCCAGAATAAGCAAACTTTTTCTAGCATCTAAATATTACTCTCCTCTGATTGATTTTTATACCTGGAACAATACAACAGATATGTATATATTTTGCAACATGTTGCTTTTGAAGATCATAAATATTTCAGATTTGTTTTTTACAAAGACTAAAAACTGGAAACTAAAAAATGTTGTGGAATGTTTAATCTTTAATACATGTCAGTTTATTGTAGGACAGTCACATCTTAATCTTAAATGTAGGACTCTTATTTGAGAAATGTCCGTTACAACAGTAATTTTGGTTAATATTTACGTCATGTCCACACTTCACTCATTTGAATCATTGCACTGAAGCAAAACTATAGTTTCCTTAAAGACAAGTTCATTTCAAAGGATTAGAATGTATGGAATGTTTTAGTCCTTATGCTTTAGCTAAGTTTTTACTTAAATTAAACTTTATTTAAACCCCAGGGGGTGATTCAGTTGTTAGGTCTCTTCAAATTAAAAGGAACAATTGAATTTATACTTCATCTACTCTGTTGTGTGTCTGTTGCTCCACTTCAGTGAGGGCATCTAAACTAATACATACTTGAACCAGCCCTCTCTATTAGTTTTCAAGACATCCAAACAAATGCATTTAATATAAATTGAAATGCTTAAGCACCGCAGACACTAGGTTAAAAAACAAAAGATTTCTTCAGGTATTCCTTCTTGTCCAGGTTTCCAAGTTAATGCTGGGCATGCTAATAAATACTCAAAGTTGAAGCCTTTGTACCTTATTGTTAAACGTTAACTATAATAATTTTAACATATCTTCAACTAACAAAACATCTGCTTGGCGCCATGTGACTTAATGAAGGCCTCAATGATTTGTCAATTCTTAAACATGGATGATAAATTCCTAGCATTTTAGTGTTAGTGAAATTATCAGAATGCGGTTACTTTCATCAACACTAAACACATACAGTATGTCCTATGGAAATCTGTCATAATGACGGATGAGCATATATTGTAATATTTCTCCTCATGTTTCTTTGGTTGTAATGCGTCCATGTGTTTCCAGCCTGACAACGTAAGCGTGGCATCGGTCCAACCACTCCAATTTTTTTCACTTTCATGGAAAAGGCACATCCAATAACAACGTGTAATGTGCTGAAATATTGATATTCTTGAGGCTTGATTTAACATGTGGCGTACACCCGTGGTTGGAATGTTGACGTTCCCCTGAATATGGCCGGCCCCTCCACCGGCAGACCTTGTACCCCAAATGGAGTTTGCTATTTATTGTGGCTATAATGATTTAAACCTCTTTCATGTTCAGTCACATGTTTATTATTGCATGTTTGTCAGTGGTAAGCCACACTAAATCAGATCTGTCAGTGCAATGCCAGCCCAGTGTGCTTGTGGTGCCGGCGGTGGTTTGCCAGCAAAACATATTGTTCCAATGTCATTCTGTGCTGGACATTATTTAAACAGCCACATTCAATATCTTGTTTATTTCCTTGTATATTATTATGCGTTTTGTTGCACAAAAGACAATTAAACCATCAATAATGACTAGAAAAAAATATGCCTTCAGAGTTTTGATACCATTCTTTCTACTGTTTTACAATTAGTTATAATACAGAAATTTTTTGTTACCAAGGAATTCAATGGATTTATCACGCGATGAATGACAAATTGGAAGGAATTTGAGATGAGTTTCCAGTAAAAGTGCACACCCGCCTACACACTTGTTTACGTGGTTTTAATTCTTTCTCTCAGAGTGGACTTTATGATTGTTGGCTTTGGTTTTTCTTGCTTGGCCATTTACTTATCGTAAGGACATTCTTAGACATTGAGTGCAGCGCTGCACAACAGCAACATGTCTCGACCGATTGTAAACCATAGACATAATAAAGCTGCAGCTCTACCAAAGTGACTCCAGAGCTGTATGATTAGCTACAGTAATTGCCCCTTCATTATGTCTGTAGACTCATTAAGCCCTCGAACGCTTCTGAAACTGAAACACACTGTTTTTCTTGGTAAGAATTGTTTAAAATTTCCATTATATAGGAGCTGAAAACATGACCAACATTGACTGCAACATTTCATCCACTACTAGCAACTGGCCACTATGGGACTGTCTTAAAGTCATCCAAGACAAACAACACACTCATTTTCCTACTTAGCGGTATTTAGTTGTGCTTTTGATGGTCTTTTCCGGTATTAGGGCTACATTGCTTTGATTTCTGCCATTACCAACAGCAATGAATGTAATCTTGTTGTCAGTAACCTTTATAATTTGTATTTGGAGTAAACTCTACAGCAGTGTTTTTTTAATTCAAAATATAACTTCTGAGGTATTAGTTCTCAAACAGTGTGGTCTCTATAAACAGACTGATCACATGCCTCACCAAGGGACTTTTTCTCAGGTTGCAGTGGTATACATTATTTCACCACATTACGAGAAGCATGTTAGCACAAACCTGAGAAAGGTTGTATAGTAAGTGATTGTATTGTAAGTGAGTCCACCATGACCCTTTTGAAGGTTGCTGAAAACTTGTTTTTCTCAAAGGACGTTTCCTCACAATTTTAAATTCTCTTTAACTGACCAGTTGTAGCTTTGCGGCCCAACTACTTTACTGCGGCGGTGTAGGCGTCCCCTTCAGATTTGATACACAAAAGACTAATATATGACATGATATATTTCATTGTTATGGGTGCACGTGGCAGAGTGGTTAGCACTCCTGCCTTACAGCAAGAAGGTTGTGAGTTCAAAACCCGGCCGACTCAAACATTCTTGGCCGACTCCGGTCTTTCTGTTAGGAGTCTGCATGTCCTCCACGTGTTACCGTGGGTTCTCTCCGGGTACTCCGGCTTCCTCCCACTGTCCAAAGACATGCATGTACAGGTTAAATGGCAAATCTAAAGTGTCCCTAGTGAATGAATGTGAGAGAGAATGGAACTTTTTTATATTTGAGGCTTTATGTAATTTTCTAATTCTTAATAAATAATAGACATGACCATTTCTTTCTATCAGAAAGGTTAAAGAAAATGTGCTTTTCCTCAGCTTGTTATAACACTACCACTACCACTAGATAGAGTCATAAGCTACTCATTTACTCATTTGGGATTTTCCTTTGCCAAAGCGCCTTTAGAATGTCTTGTCATCGGTTTGAAGGGACAGGAAACTGTCATTGTGAATTGTAATTCAGAAGAGTTCTGCAGTAAATAAATTATGAACTGCATTAAAACTGACATAATTACTAAGGTCTAATTTGTTGACTGTTTGTTTGGGCATAACTGTACATTTAATTTCAAACAGTGTCAGTAAAAGTGATGTCTTGTTCCAACAGGTGTATCCGTGCAGCAATGACAAGGAGTGCAGTGTAGGCAGCTACTGCCACAGCCCACAGCACGCTCCCTCTCGGTGCCTCACTTGTCGCAGGAAGAAGAGGCGCTGCCATAGGGACGCTATGTGCTGCCCTGGGAACCGCTGCAGTAATTGTATGTACCTGACACAAAGTAGTGCTTCACTGTAACCAATAGCATAAAATTAGTTTTTGTATGAACATTTATGAGTAAACCTAATGTCAGTGTGTGTCTACTATAAAATAACTTGTAACACATCTTTAGTTTTAATGCATTAAAGTACCAAATAGTATCATCAACAGACAATAGTTTATTCTTATACACTTTTCTTTTCTCTGTTTCCTTATAGACATTTGCGTGCCTATCTCTGAGAGTGTGCTCTCACCCCACATTGCACCTCTAGATGAGCACCACAAGCTGTCCAACAAAGATCACAGCTGGAAGAAAAATGGCAAAGCACACTCTAAACTTAAAGGTAATAATTTACTCTGTTGTTTCTCTTCTCTTTCTCTACACACTGTCAGTCCCTTTAACACTGCTGTCTGTGTTTCAGCTAAATGCATATCTTCTCAAATTTCTCAAAAGCACATTTATAATGTGTATCTGAGACTAAAGCACAGCTCTGGCAGCTAAGTGTAGACCACAATACCCCTGCTGTTTATGCACCAAAATAAAGTCAGCACACATTGTGTGATACAATAGTAAAAACCACAGAATGCAGCTTTGGCATAATTATGGCTAATAACTCAATGAACCCCCTGCTTAGTGTTTATGTCACCTGATTTAAGTTAATGGTACGGTCTACCCATAAAGCAGTGCGTTAATATAAGTCTTGCATTATTAAACTGTGAATGCACCCTGCAGACAGTATTCTATAAAAATGGCCGGAGTGTTGTACTTTGCTATGAATATAAATTTACTTGCTTGACTAATTTCTCTACTTTACTGCTTTCTGACTGTTACACATCTAAAATGCATTGTGTCAAAGCAGGGATTTTAGTCCATCTCACTTAATATCCATTATTATGCATCTCCTGGATGCAAGTTTTTTAATTGCATGCTGATTTTGTTGCCGTTGCAGTTGTCTGCTTGTACAATTGACAGTGGGGCTCCTTGTTTGTTTGACAGCTCATGAGGGCGACCCATGTCTGCGTTCGTCCGACTGTTCGGATGGATACTGCTGCGCTCGACACTTCTGGACCAAGATTTGCAAGCCAGTGCTGAGGTTAGGTGAAGTGTGCACCAAGCAGAGAAAGAAAGGCTCTCACGGCCTAGAAATCTTCCAGCGCTGCGATTGTGCCAAAGGCCTCTCCTGCAAGGTGTGGAAAGACGCCACATCCTCGTCCAAGTCCCGGCTCCACATGTGCCAGAAGATCTGAAGCGTAGGCAGCTTCTCCTCCACTCTCGGTGCCAGGGAACACTTTTTAAAATGAATGGGCTGTAGCCGTAAAAGACAGAGACTAACAAGAGACAGAACACATTGTGTGGGTGTAAACTCAAAATTCACCAAGCGGTGAGAGAATGAGAAATGTTTCACTCTGTTAGCTGTGAGTGGTTCATCCCCGAGGAACTTATGCTGTGTTTGTCCAAAAATATGGCTCCAAATATGTTTTATACACCTTTATACAAGCCCTCAGGGAACCATAAAGTTAGCAAGTAGAAGCTAGGAACTGTGTCGGGCTTTCCTTTAGATGGGGAAACATTCATCATGCTTAAACATGTAAATAATTATGAGATAAATCTATTAACAAAGAAGCCATGCTATTTATGTATTTTGTTTGTGTAAATGATCAGACATATCCGGTCACGACTGTCTCCAGTTTTTTACAAAGTCCAGGCTGTCTAAATTCTGTTCATCTCATCAGTGGATCTTTTTCTGTTCACTGATTAATTCCACATGGAACTATCTTCAGTGCAACGCTGAATACTTTAAAACCAAAGACTAAATAGCATTTCTTGAGATTTAGTGCATTATTTTTATTCAAACACAAAGGTGGAGATAACTTATGGTGTGGATGTCTGGTTTGATCTGTGAGATGCAGCTGCATTATATTGTGATGATTGAACAGTTTGCACTAAGGTGGTGCTGTCCACCAGATTAAAAAAAGAACAGGTCTCAAGGATGCAAATGAAATGCAGAATGTTTCACTTCTGCTGCCAGTGAGAGATGAGACTAAGAAGACTGATTAAAATGTTTCAGTCAACAATCCAAGATAGCATGTTTTTTTTAGTGTATCTAAAAGCCTCTTCTTATGAAATCCAGTGCCATTATTTATGTTTTGATTTACTTTCAAAGAACCAGCAAACATTTGAAATATCAATAAAAAAATATTTAAATACTTTTACTTTTTTGTTTTAGAGCATCAAATACAAATTGTGTAACCATTTACAATACCAATAAGCTCTTTTATTGTAAATAGATGAAAACAATGAAATGTATTTAAGAGTCCATGTATATCATGTACATATGATAAAAGTATAAATCCTATGCAGGGGAATGATCTAATTTAGATGTTGGCTGAGCTGGGACAGTGTGGTCATCTTGATGGTGGACTCTCGGCAGCAGAGCTCCGACTGCTACGGACTGGACGCAGCAGGGCCGTGGAGACACAAGCACAGTGCCATGCCAGGTCTGGTTGTGTAAATGGAGTTAAGATTTATATCACTATTAAATATTGTGTGAATACTGCTCATGATTTTTGTATTTACAATGATGAATGAATAAAAGAATGTATTTTGTATCAGTACTTGTATATTTTTGCGTGTTGAGTGCTTTTTATTTAGAAAAATGTCAATGGGTTTATTATTTAGATATGTTTTTCTGGAACATACCAGAACATATATGGTCTCAATTGTTTACAGATTTTTTGGCTTGCAGATTAATTTAGGGCATTAAATATACTTGTATCATATGTTACTGTTGTGACCATTATAGTCTTTGTGAAGCATCAGCTAAAATCCAGTTCAAGGGTTACCACAATGTCGGCTCAGAGATACATTCATGTACAAATACATTGTGATAAAGCTCTGTTATAGTGGTAAAAAATGTGTAACATTTGTTTAAAGTTGAGCTCTTTTTAACTACATAATTAAAATATACTACACTATTACTCAAAAAGTGTATTACAAAACAAATAGATACAGTTTGATACAATACAATTTAATTAATTCTGGATTATAATGAAAAGACTTGTCCAGGGACTTTAAACTACTCTCCCTGCAGTAACACACTACACTGTCTGTAAGCTCACATACAGCACACTGCATTGGCACAATATCTCAGAATAAGCACCTATGTTTTCAAACAACCATTATGAAATAACCAGCACACAGATAAGATATCCCATTTTTCTAAATACTGCCTCATAAGTTTAAACGTTTAATCTTTTGACATCTGTTGAGCTGGGTTTTTACAACGCTGTGTATTATTAAATAATACATATTCAAATTTTCCCTCAATCATTATAGCTGCATGGAAAATGATCTTCTCTTATGTAAATATGTTTAACAGATGTTCTGTGTCTTTATCATTTTGAAGTGTATTTAATAATGTATTTGTCTTATTACATCCAGCAGCTTTAACCATTATCATCTCTTATTAGTCTCTGTCATGTTCCTAATGCACAGCGCCGAAATTAAACCTCACCTTTTCTATGGATGTTTCTTTTTTTATTGGAGCCGAGGAGTGCTCTAAATCTTTCTCTCACTTTCTTTGACAGTGAAAAGCAAAACTCTCCAATAATTTTTTGACACCAAACCCATGCTCCGCTCTTTACAAGGTTGTGTTTCCAATCCAGCCAGTGTCCATTAGGCTTTTTCCATGTGCTTTTGATTGAAAGTAATGACTCTCCCCTACCTTTGTTTGGGTTATGTTTCTATTTGTTGAAACGCTGGATGTCGTTTTATCTGCGCAGACTGGAAAGCGTCTCCATGGTGAATAGAGTTGGATGCAGACAGAAAGCTGCAGGCCACACACAGGCTCTGTCTCCAAGTCAGCACCAAACAGCTTCTTAATGAGAGAGTGACTGTCACTGGCCCGGCACTTTCCAGCACGAGTCAGCACAAAACACCAATGAGCGCGCTCACGCAAACAGGTTTGACTGGCCATTAAGCTGCCAGCTAAATAAATATGCAAAATGATTCCATGAAGGCTTTGATTTTGTGCCTGTGTTGGCACCATGCAAATCATAAACATAATTTGGGTTTGCATGGCTCATATCATTCACAGTTGAAGAGAAAGAAAGTCTTCTGGAGAAAGCAATAAAACTGTTGACATTGATTCACAGTCTCCACTGATGTGATGGAGAAAGCACACTTAATGGCATTAGTCAGTTTTAATATAAGGCAAGCACTTTATTTGCCCAGGCTTTATTAATATGGATGCTTTTCATATAGCTTAGATACAAGAGCCTGTCCAGACCTAAACTGGACCAGTAGAAAGGTCTGGAAAAGTTCTTTTACACATGAAGATAGCTGGGTGACACCCCTGAGAAAGGAACTGCTAACATTCTTAAACATTTTTTTTTTTTTTTTTTAAATTGTTTAAACAAAAGAATGCTGTGACGTTAGCCATAAAACATTCTGCAGACAAACTTTTGGGTGCATGAACAGAATAGCCTACTGTTGAAAATAAAGGTTAGCTGAGTGCTGCTAACAGTCAGTGAATAGCTTTAGATGTGTGTTTGAAATTTAAAATGTTGGTGCCAGAAGATAATACATTATTATTATTATTTAAATTTTTTTTTTGCTATCTTCATATTTATTTTAGGAGCAATGAGGGCCAAATAAGCTAAAGGTGCTGCTAAAAATGACTAAACTCAAATGTTATGCAGGAAAAGTACAGAAGCAAGGATGTACCTCAAAAGCCCTCAAAGATTGCTAATCTTAGGCGAGCTAATTTGTGGTTGGGTAATTAAATCGGTATGATTACCTTAAGTTATAAAAAAAACTTACTGTATCATTTTAGTTTGACATGCTAGCTATAACTTATGGTTTTGCACTGTCAACTATATATAACCAACAACATACAGTTACTCAAAATATAGATATAGATAAAAATACTACTACCATTAAATACCTGTGGGTTTTATTAATGTATACTGTAAAAGTAAAAGTGAGATCCCTTCAAGTAGACTTTAGGCTACTACAGAAAAGGACTTCCTGTTCTAATACAAATACCACTATATAACGACATTACTCTCTCCTGCTAGGCTGAAGTTGGTGTGCTTTATCTTCAATTCTATGAAAATCTGTAGCCCCCTTTGTTTCATGAATATTATTTTCAATGAACAAACCTACTTAAATTTTTGGTAAGCCAAAGTGAAGAACCCTACTAAACCCTGGACCCCTGCCTGCTCCACCACTGCTTTATGTCAGCCCTCAGTCGATCTGCTCAATGACTGTATATAGATCTGCTGCATTCTTTTTTAACACTTGTCCACTGTCCCCAGGAGAATACCATAATAGGTAATATTAGTCTCCTGATAATCTGAGAGGGTACAGTAGCCTTGATGCGGATCTTCAAAATAGTTTTTAGCCATTACAAAAATTTAAAAAAGCTTCCAAGAAAAAATAAAGGCATGTCTAATTTTAAACATGAGTATCATCAAAATTGTTAAGGTTCTCATCAAAAAATGCAGAGCGGAAATTAAAAAAAAAAAGGTGACTTAAAACATATCTCTCAAAATTTAAAAAGATTCCATGAAAAATTTAAATATGTCTAATGTAAAAGCTTGTAAAGAACTTTCTCAAAGTAAAATAGCATTCTGCAATTAAGAAAAAGACATCCTGAAAAAGAAAAACACTTACTAATGTAAATAAAGTTTTTAAAAATATAAATGGAACACTGTATTATGACAGTGTATTAGGGCCATTTTGAGGTAAAGAAAAAAATATTGGAGAATATATTTTCAAGAAAATACTTGTTTGTTAAAAAGTTGACATTTAGACAATTTTTAAATAATGGTCACTAACACAACTGTTAGCGTCCGGCCAGAGGCAGTGAAAGGATGGACGAGAAGGATGTCAGCAAACCAATATATTGCAGGAACTTAAACGGTTACTGTCGGCCGCAACCACTAGCCATAACTTAGTGCTCCGTGCATTCTCAACAAACACCACCAACCACACACAGAGGTCCGGCACACTCACCCAGCACTGTCCTCTTTTAACAAAACTCCTTAACAACAGTACAACATCTTAACAGGAATTAACAGGACCACTGCTACAATATTACTACATTAATTACCACCACAGACAATTAGTTTTTCAACTTTTTTTCTTACTCATGCAAAATGGTTAATCATTCAATACCCAATCACATTTATCCTTTTGACCTTAAAAATTCACATCTGACCATTTACAAATGTGCACTGGCAAAACTCTGGTAGTGCTAAATTTGGAGGAGGAGGTGGTGTGAGGATGTCAATAGTTTACTAATCTCAAATATTCACTAATGCAGCTCCATATCTGCTGAAAAAAAATTTAAATCTTTTTGGAGTGTCCCAACTCCAAGTTTAAATCTGTGTACAGCCTACTTCTATTGTACAACAATGCTTCCAACTGACATTTGCACAGCTTTATTACAATGAGCAGCTGCTCTTGCCAAATATCCAAATTACAATTAAATAAATTACCAAATAAATATTCCTGCTGTAAAATTTACGTGGTAAATAATCTCCAAAGCGTTTATAGAAACATTAGGCCTGTGCCCAGTGTTTAAAGCAGGAGGACCACAGGTGCTTCTACTAACTATAATAAGAGTCTCGCTCCTTTCAGGTGCGTCTGAAGTCCCCTGCTCCGGACAACACTGAACCCAATGAGGCGTCTGCACAGCTACACATCACCATGACTGTTTGAGTTCAAAATGGCATTTTTTTACTTTATGTAATATGTAATGAGTTGTGTGACCAGTCCCTGGCTGGCATACTAACTCAGCTGTTGTAAACATATTTATTTGTATCTTAAATGTATCGTTCTTCATGACTTACTCAGTAATTTTGGAATATGGTCATGCACGATATGACCTCTTTGATGTGTCATATGTTGCATGTTGTTTTGAACACTCTCTGACATAAAATATTGTCACTACAAAAATGGTGCCCAGCCTCATACCCTCCACCAAGTTGTAGCCTTTTAATTATTCATATTCATATACCATTAATTACCAAGTAACTGTAATTTGTTTCAGTAAGTATGAAGTAAACCTCAGAGTATGAAAAACCAAGTTGGCAGGTTGGAATACAGTGAAACAGGAATGCCATGTCGACGCGCCAAACCTCAGGCATTTCCATTCTGTCCGTAATTTCTGTAATTGTTAAATTGTGCTTTTCTGCTTTTGAAGTCAGAATTTGTAAACTCTTTATACAACAGGGCAGGGCAACAAGAATGCTCCTTGAAACATGTGAGCAAGGACAAATGGCTGCCCGCCAAAGCGTTTTGTCTGTGTACTTATCCTGAGAGGTTTCAGACAGATGGTTCATGTGGACATTATGCAGGACATCCAAATAATAGCTCCAATTACTTCATGCACAAGTTATGAATCAGACAACATGTGCTTAAATGATTTCTGCTTCCCAAGGCCTCACATCTGCACCACAGCTTCTACATATGACCTGTCGGCAGATCACTACATATACATACTGTATATACACTAAACAAAAAATTAAACACTTTTGTTTTGCCCCCCAGATCTAAGACTTTTTCTATGTACACAAAAATCCAAAATTCTCAAATATTATTTACAAATCTGTCCAAATCTGTTTAAGTGAGCACTTCTTCTTTGCCGAGATAATCCATCCACCTCACAGGTGTGGCATATTGCACAGGTGTGCCTTAGGATGGCCACAATAAAAGGCCACTCTAAAATGTGCAGTTTCATCACACAGCCTAATGGCACAGATGTTGCAAGTTTTGAGGGAGTGTGCAGTTGGTATGCTGACTGCAGGAATGTCCACCAAAGCTGTTGTCTGTGAATTGAATGTTCTTTTTTTCATCATAAGCTGTCTCCAAAGGCGTTTCAGAGAATTTGGCATTACATCCAACTGGCCTGACAACTGCAGGCCACGTGTAACCACACCAGCCCAGGACCTCCACATCCAGCATCTTCACCTCCAAGATCCTCTAAGATCAGCTGCTGCAACAATTTGCATAACCAAAGAATTTCTGCACAAACTCACAGAAACAATCTCAGGGAACCTCATCTGTTCGTTGTCCTTATTGGGGTCTCGACCTGACTGCAGTTTGAGATAGAGAAAGTCTCACTTTACCCTCAATTACAGTGAGCATCTCTCTCTCTCGCCCTCTCTCATCTGTACTTGAGAGGTTGACCACACACATATTGTTAATCTAATGACATAGTGATTTTGATTATAATACCATGTTTACACTGGCTTGATTCTGATTTACAACACACTTTTTTAGACATAATGTTGTCTGACTTGGTAAAATCTCAAACATGTGTTTGGCTTCCAATAGTGTGGTCTGTGCCAGGCTACGGTGTGTTAAAATTTATGGGAACCCTGGAAGGAACCAGTTGTTTTCTAATGTATGCATTAAAAAAATATATTTTTTTTACATATATATTTTTAGGAAAGAGCATAAGGACTAACCCAAACACAACTATTCTATGATAATGGCTTTGTTGTGCAGTGCAGACTAGCCACTTATGTAGACTGAACACAAACTAAAAAAAGCAAAGTTGTCAGGTACATTTGATTTAGTAACAACAAAATTAGGATTCTTCCACATGCCTGGTGCCTGTTGTTCATTAGTAATCATGCCTAATTTTCTTGCCAAACAGATGTGTGACCAATTGGGTTCATGTTACATTTCGCAATAAAGCGCAACAGACTTTATGAGCAAACAACAAAAGAGCTGCTATTATTAAGGGTCAGACTGAGGTCAGCGTAAACCACTTTGAAACACCGCAGTGTGCTGTACAAGCTGAGACACTTGTTAGACACTTGTGTACCAAGAAGTTCCATATTTTAAATAGAATACAGCAAATGAGTAAGTTTCTTTCCCCAGTCAATGAAGAATGAAAAAGAAGTGATTCAAACACAGCTACATAGACATAGGCCCAGTTGACACCACTGTTGCACCAAAGTAGAATCCAGCTTCAAATAAAATCAAAGATGAGCGCATAAAATGGATAAGGTGGTCACCAAACATGCTTTTGACTGCAGCATGTGATTGTGTTTAGCATGGAATGCAGGATATGCCATGTAAGATTCACAGCGCAGCTTTGATCAGCGCTCACACTGATTTACAAGGCCTGGATCGAAGATTTGTGTGTGGTTTTATTGGTGCAAGTAAGTCGAGGATAATGCACTCTTAGTTCAAAGAGTGTTTTTGGTGTATAGGTGAGGGCTGCACTGACGGTCAGAAATATCAAAACAGCTCAGGCAGAAGGGAGAGAATGTGTGCGGCTGACCTTCTTAAAACACAGTGCCTTGTGTGTGTGTGTGTGTGTGTGTGTGTGTGTGTGTGTGTGTGTGTGTGTGTGTGTGTGTGTGTGTGTGTGTGTGTGTGTGTGTGCGTGCGTGCGTGCGTGTGTGTGTGTGTGTGTGCGTGTGTGTGTGTGTGTGGTTGCGGGCACTTATTTAAATTAAAGTCAAGCAAACACATTGGGAGGTCTACAACACAAATGTATTGCAAGACTGCTTTTGGCATTGCAGGTCAAAGACATTTAAGCACAAATGTACTGATGCATTTGTGCATAAATGTTTTTATACTGGTACTGATACACTCCTCCTTGAACCGCCAACTTATTGTGGTAGAGGTGTGAGTGCCTGAATGATCCTAGGAGCTATGTTGTTCTATATGCCTCTGGTAGGGTCTCCCAAGGCAAAAAGCGCCTAGGTGACAGGCCAGACAAAGAGCGGTTGTAAACCCTTTATGGAAAAGATAAGTTCAAGGACCGTTACCTTGCCCGGTATGGCGCAACTGGGGTCCCTCCCAAGGCCCAGGGTTCGGGTTCGAATGTGAGTGCCTGCTGGCCGGGTCTTTCCCCACGGGGCCTGGCCAGGCTCAGCCCAAAGGAGCCGTGGGGCCGACCTCCTGTGGGCTTACCACCTGTAGGAGGAACCGTAAGGGGCAGTGGATTGGGTGGCATTCGAAAGCGGGGACCTCGGCGACCCAATCCCCGGACACATACTCTGGCGCTAGGGACATGGAATGTCACCTCGCAGGCGGGGAAGGAGCCTGAGTTGGACTCGTCCTTCACCAAAGCTGAAGTCACTGAGGTAGTTGGGAAGCTCCTCGTTGGCAAAGCACTTTAAGAAGGGGGTCCGGAGGATGTTTCAACTACAGAGGGATCACACTCCTCAGCCTCCTCTGGATAGTCTATGCCAGGGTCCTGGAGATGAGAATGCGGCAGATAGTCAAACCTCAGATTCAGGAGGAACAATGCGGTTTTTATCCGTCCGGTCATGGAACACTTGACCAGCTCTAGACCCTCTCCAGGGTGCTGGAGGGTTTATGGGAGTTTGCCCAACCAGTCCACATGTGCTTTGTATACCTGGAAAAGGTATTCGACTGTGTCCCTCGTGGTGCCCTGTGGGGGGTGCTCTGGGAGTATGGGGTCCGGGGCCCTCTGCTAAGGGCTGTTTGGTCCCTGTACGACCGGAGCAGGAATTTGGTTTGCATTGTTCGCACAGTAAGTCAGACCTGTTCCTGGTGCATATTGGACTCCGGCAGGGCTGCCCACCGGTCCTGCTCATTATCTATATGGACAGGATTTCTAGGCGCAGCCAGGGGTCGGAGGGAGTCTGGTTTGGGGACCACAGGATCTCATCTCTGCTTTTTGCAGATGATGTCCTGTTGGCTCCATCAAGCCAGGATCTTCAGTGTGCACTGGGACGGTTTGCAGCTGAGTGTGAAGCGGCTGGGATGAGAATCAGCCCCTTCAAATCTGAGACCATGATTGCAGAAATGCTGAAATGACTTGGCTGCATAATTAATAATTAGTAAATGTGTGTGGGTGAACGTTTAACTTCATATTTATCTTCATCTAGTCTTGTTACAGATAAGAGCCCTTGCACTCGCCATGATCACAGCGGGAGATCCATTTGTCAAACAGGTAAACCTGATACCTGCAGTCATTGTGCTCTTTTTTTTGCTCCAAACGGTGACACTGCCACTCCTACTCCCAGGGGACGCGCTTTAACCCCCACCCCTTCCCCAGCTCACTGTCATCCCTCATCTCTAAAAGGCGGCTTTGTCACAACGTCTCACTTTGGCAGTTTAACTTGATAGTTACTATTGAATGCTTGTGGGTGGCAAAGAGTACAATTTCCTATGGCTAGATAATAAACTCCAACAATTACTGGAACCTTTCCATTGTGCATCTAAAGACTCTCTTTTCCTGTCCTTCTGGCCTTGATCTCTTGATGCTCTGTCCATGTATCATACTATTTTTCAAAGCTACAGCAATCAATCTTTGGTTTCCTCCCACTGGCCTAGAGCTTATACAGTATAAGGGGAGTAGTGCAATTTTACCACCAGCAACTGGGAGCCAATGCACTCTGTAAGCAATGACGAGAATGAAGCAAGCACATGCTGACCAAAGTCAATTCCTTTACACCCAAGACGTCCTGGTTGTTGTTGTCTCCCTGCCTTGTACACTTAATTGAGCACACTGTTGACAGTGCTTTTCAGAACCTGCTGTGAAGCTATAATTGGAAGCGTCCCTTAGGTCAACTCTGTTTCACAAATAGGATGAGGCACATGTTTTGTTTTGTTTTTATTCTTAGAGCTAATTTCTCCTGGAAAGCTGGCTCAAGGCAGTATGTATCAGTGGTTTTTATCTGCTAGGGGCAGTTCTGGGACATTAGGACTTACCAGAAGAGCTTTATCGTTCTCAACTCACAGCTTCACTTTCAACCAGTACTGTGCACTTGCAGTTTATTTTGTTTGCCTTTGTCTTCAATCAAAAACAAAAAGGCATCTCTGAGATATCTTTGAGAAAGACTAAGAAAGAGGGTAATATGATGAAAGACAAACCTAAACCTCTTCAAACAATCGATTGTGTCCAAATCCACACACTAACCACTGTACAGTATATTGCACATGTAGTGCTTACATCATTTAGTTGTAGTGTCTACATGTCTAGGGACAGGGGAAAAGTAGTGCACTTAAAGTTTCCCACAATGCATCAGTAAAAATAGGGAACATCGCTCACTAGTTTTACTCACTACTGATGCATTGTAGAAAATTCACATTGCTTTGTGGGAAACTCACACCCGTTCAGGAGAAAAGTGTGATGTCATTAAACTATACACAATATGTTTAATACTTATATCCCTAAATCAATTATCAGCAGAGTTCAGCTGACTTTTATTTATATGTACAGATGAGTTATGTGACGGTGACAGAAAAGTAGTTGGTCAATTATAGTATCCGAAACTGTTAGCTAATAGAGTGCACTATGTAGTACTCTATATACTGTAGTGCTGCACTACATATATAGTGAGAGAGTTTAGGTAGTGGTTTCAGACACAGCCACACACATTTTCACAGCTTCATTTAACCCAGGACGCTCCACACCTGCACCTGATCATGTGTACAGCTCAGGAAGTGGACTGTAGTAATACTGAAGTGAAGTTCTGCCAAGTTCATTCTCTTTTTCCTTGAATGGCCACCCAGATGTTAGCGCACACAATGTGGACATGTTAGGGCTCAATTTGAATAGTTACTTTAATGATCTGAGTCTTGTGCAACAGCAAATTGTGTTTGTAAAAGAGGAAATGAATAGCTATGCAGTGTGACTGCCAACATATAATGTTATGATGAAAGGTAAAAGTTGTTTCCTCAGAAACAGTATGGCTTTTGGAACAGCACAGAGGTGACCTGTGTCTTAAGAAAGTTTTCAGTGGTCAACCAATTTATAAACACGAGTTTGAGCATTTTTAATGTTAGAGCACAAGTTACACATATACATGTGTTTTTAAAAAAGAAATGCCTATTATATCAATATTTCTGTGTATAAGTCTCAAATTGCACAAAACAAGACAAGCCATTTATTTTTGTATAGCCCAATATCACAACAACAGCCGCCTCAAAGGGCTTGCACAAAATGTTTTATATTTTAGAGACATCTGTTATTGCATGATAACTATACTGTCCAATATACATGTATGTTCCAGCATCTGTCTCTACTGAGGAGACAGATGCTGGAACATACAATTAAAAAGAAGTGCTTTATCCTGCTTTATATGGTTTTTATGGTGGTCTGTAATATGTTTATGATACTAATAAAATCACTTCAATGTCTTGCATTTTGTGAAAAAATACCATGCCAATGCTTCAGTCTTACAGTTAAATAAAGACTTGACCACCATGAAATTGATCACATAGATAAGCTTGAGTTTGTAATTATCCCTTATGCCTTTCCATCACCACCTGATGTACTGGCAGAGGCACACACACACACACACACACACACACACACACACACACACACACACACTCACACACACAGTCCCGCGGGGGCGATCCTTTACCAGCGGCCCTCACTCTCTTTAAGCGGCGGGCCACTGGGACCACGGCTGTGAATGAATGACCTGGAAATCTCACTGTTTCAAATGACAGCTGTGCGGAAGTAGAGCTGCGAGCCCCACTCATTATGCTTCCCAAGCTTCATTCATTTAAAAACTGAAAGAAAAATAGAAGACAGAGGTATGGACCCACCCAGCCCTCATCTTCCCCCACACCAGGGACTCCTCTAATGTGACATCATGTCTCTGTCACAGAGCAGACTGCATTGTTGTCCATGACTGGCTGCAACTTCTCCCGCCCTCTACTCTTCCGCTCCCTTATGGTGCTTCTCTTTTTTCTCCCTCTCTTCCCTTGTTCTTTTCTCTTTTTGTTTGGTTTTCACCAACAACAAAGGGACGCCACAGTCAAGGCTGGAGACATCCTTCCTCTTTCTGCCCTTTTAAAAAGACACTCCCCCTCCCAACCCTGACTACACTTGAATAGACACAAACAGATCGTTGACTGTGCCCACAGCTTTACACTGGTCTTTAATTTTCTTTTAGGGCCATGCTTATGTGTACACCATGGAGTAGACATGCACCATTCCCTCATTTCTCAATCACAAATGGCCCCTTTTTTTACAGAGGCACGAGGCTGGTATGGAGCCAATGCCTGGGTCAAATCAGTTCTTTGCCTTTTAAATATCATCCAACAGTCATCCAACTTAATTTTCAATTAATCAGAAAAAAACACTGATGAAATGATTTGAATATTGTTTTGCATACTGGTTGTATGAAGTTAATTATGAGTATGGCAATTTTCAATTTGGATTCTTGGATGGTAACTAAAGCTATCCAAAGCTCACTAAAGTTGCAAAATGTTTGGCTTTCCAAAATGTTCGAGTGTAGTGGACACATTTGTACTGAACAAACATTTAAACGCAACACTTTTGTTTTTGCTCCCATTTTTCAATTGTCAAGATTTTTTTCTATCTACAAAAAAGAACTATTTCTCTTTTTTAATAATTGTTTACAAATTTGTCTAAATTTTCTGTTAGTGAGCACTTCTCCTTTGCCAACATAATCCATAATGGCATATCAAGAAGCTGTTTAGAGAGCAGAATTATTGCACAGGTGTGCCTAAAGGCCCGTACACACCGGGACAAATATTCGCCATCGTTATTCGTCAGCGTTTTTCAACGCGTTTTCTGTGTTCACACCCAAGCGATTTGCGCTGACGATTAGCCGAGTGAACATGCAACTTCATTTCCTGACATTAGGGGGCGCTTAATGTAAAGCAGAAATATCCCAGTAGACAAGGTGGCGCTGTGCAACTTTACACTTCTGACACTCGCTTTTCACTCCGAAGAAGAGAGCAAGTATTTGCTAGACTAAAAATCATACAAAGAAAACATGAATATTTCAAGCACCAGTAGCTCCAGTTCCAGCGATGAAGAAATTATTGTTCTGTTGAATGAGGAAAGACGCCGTAAAAGACGCCGATATTGGATACATCCCATAGTTACGAGAAGAGAAGAACATGGGGAGTTTTATCGACTGGTGCAAGAGCTGAGAATGTATCATGACCGTTTTCGGTGGTATTTTAGAAGGTCCGTCAGTGAGTTAAAAAAATTACTATATGTGTGTATATATATATATATATATATATATCTGTGAACTTGATTACACTATCCGATCTATTGCATCTGATTGTATGGCAGCACTCACCACATCAAATTTCATATATGATATAACATGTTCTATGCGAAAGCCTAGCTTTTTTGCAAAATGTAAAGTATTTGGTTTGTCCCAAACAGCTAAATTTACGTTGTATTTGGGTAAATGTGTATTTTTAATAAACATATTTGCAAGCATTTTCTTTAAAATGTCATTCCCTGCACAATGCTGTGCGCAAAATGGTCATGTTGCTGTAGAATGATAACTGTTGCCTATAAATGTGATGACTCCATAATTAGGCACATAGCTATTTCAAGAATACTTAAGTGCAAATGTATGCAAAATACCAAAATATGTTACATTACTTTAAAATCATTTATGCACAATTTTTTTTTGGAGAAATTTAACTTTAAATAGTATACAACTTGCTAAAACAATCAAAGTAAAAAAGGGAGTCACAAAAGGCAGTGTTATTAAGTCACGACTGTAGTACAAGTATACAATAGTGCAAATTAGTGCATAAATTAAAAAAAACACACTAAAAACAGAAATAAAATGTATAAATCAAACATCTATAAGGGTTGCCAAGGAGTTGGAGATCGTCCATAGTTTGTTGGGGTCTGCGGTGTGACCTGATGGTACAGCTGTGTAAAAAAAGAGGCCTGGCCAAACTCAGCATCATGCAACAGTTGATGAATTTTTAATTTCACCGAAGACTGTACGTCAGAGGTCTTTCGTCGTCTTATTTCTTCCCGAAAGTGTAGACGCTACTTGGTGTGTATCTGTTTCGTCGTTGCGTATGTGTGCACTCGGCAAGACAATTTTGTGTTTGATCGCCCCCAAGTTGTGTTTTACTGTAACTTCAGAAGCTCCAGACACGTGAACAAAAGCCCCAATCTCATTGGTCGTATAGTTTTTGACGCTGCGCGTCAAACCAAAAAAACGAACCCGCAACGTTCTTAAAAAACTGACGCTTTTACGCGTGCCGTTTTTCGCTTCAGTGTGAACGCTCACATTGGTGCCCATTGCTTAGTCGCGAGGCGTTAAACGTCTGCGAAATTCGTCCCGGTGTGAACAGGCCTTTAGGCTGGCCACAATAAAAGGACAGATTTTCAAACCCCCCTTTGTCTGCAGCAGGGTGTGGTTTGCTACTGCTGACCATGTTAACTAGCGGCACAAATGTGGCATCTTTGTTGACAACCGGCTGTGTGATGTCGCCTTTTTCCACGTCATGCCTGGCGTTTCTCTGGTTGGTTAACATTCCTCTTGTAAACCCCATCCTTGAAATCGAATGCAAGCGACAGGGTACAAGACTAACTTCTTTGTAGTCAGCTGGCCAGGCTAATGACGAACTGCAGTCACGCCAAGACCCCGATGAGGACAATGAGCAGATGAGCTTCCCTCAGACAGTTTTAAACAGTTTGTGCCGAAATTCTTGGGTTATGCAACCAAATTGTTGCAGCAGCTGTCCAATTGACTCGCCTCAGAGGATCTTGGAGGTGAAGATGCTAGATGTGGAGGTCCTGGGCTGGTGTGGTTACACGTGGTCTTCAGTTGTGAGGCCAGTTGAATGTACTGCCAAATTCACCTGAAACTCCTTTGGAGACGACTTATGGTAGAGAAATTAACATTTAATTCATGGGAAACAGCTCTGGTGGGCATTCCTGCAGTCAGCAAGCTAATTGCAAACTCCCTCAAAACTTGCGACATCTGTGGCATTGTGTCTTGTGTGATAAAACTGCACATTTTAGAGTGGCCTTTTATTGTGACCAGCCTAAGGCTAAGTCTTGCTCTCTAATCAGCTTCTTGATTTGCTTGCCACACCTGTAAGGTGGTTGGACTATGTCAGCAAAGGTGAAGTGCTCACTAACACAGATTTGGACAGATTTGTGAACAATATTTGAGAGAAATGGGCCATTTGTGTACTTAGATCTTTGAGTTCAACTCATAAAAAAATGGGGGCAAAATCAAAAGTATTGCGTTAAAATTTTTGTTAGGGATATTTTTGAAGGAGTGTTGTGCTTCAGGATGCATGCCAGGAAAATTTTGTTACTTGTTTAGACAAAACCTAAATTCATAATCTGGATAAACGGTATAAAATAGGCAGGTAAGCATTTTGTTCACTTAACCCTAGGTCTTAATTTGTAAGGGAACATGTTACCCCACATCCCCAAATCGGGACAGGGCCCTACAGTACCCCTTGACAAAAACCATAGTTATAGCTGAAGTGGCCATTGGTCCAGTGTGGGCTGCTACAACAAAAAAAAAAAAACTGTGACTATCTTTTATGAACAATTTTTTGTTTTTCATTTCTTCTCGCCACAACATTGTACAGCCAGTACGATTACACAAGCTAACATAAAGCTCAGATTCATGGCAGGATGCAGTCTGGACAAAAGCTTTTCTTACAATTGGTTCCACTTCATACTTTTATTAGTCTTTCTGGCCTATTTTATTCACTATATCTTTCTTCTTTTGTTCACTATCTGTCTGGAGTCCCAGCAAGAATCTTTGTGTATTATCAGAGGTCATGGCACTTGTCAAAGGGATTGATTTATACCTGTGTGAGATGCTTTACTCTATAGGGGCCAAGCTCTGTTTGAACTTGGACAATAAGCGCTTGGTTCCATGACAGATAGGCAGCTTGAACCAAAGAATTTAGAAGTGAATATAAATGCTGTCACATATTGTTTGAATCAGCCTCGCAGTGGGATCACTATAGTGCTCTTGGCTCGGTCCAGTCTCTCACCTCATAATTCACTTGTCAGTTTTACAAAAAGAAGCTAAAGATGGACTCCTTTTACTGTGTAGTAGCTATCAAGCCGAAGGATGTAACTATATGTTACTGATTTCAAATGTATAAAATATGTATGATTTAAACTTAGCCTCTGGGTGCCCCTTCCGCCACAATAGTAAGTTTGTGGTTTATGGCGTAAGTAAAATAACAGACATGCATGGACACTATGGAAATAAGATGATGCGCTTTACAGCACTGAAATAGACCGATACACTGGACCCTGGCAGAGTCGTATTTGTACAAAATAAATTAAAATTAAGAGTGCACTTGGCAGAGTGGTTAGCACTCCCGCTTCACAGCAAGAATGTTGTGACCCACCGTCCAAAGACATGCATGTACAGGTTAATTGACAACTCTAAAGTGTCCCTAGTGAATGAATGTGAGGGTGAATGGTTGTCTGTCACTGTCTGTCTCTAAATGTTAGACCTGCGACTAACTGGCCACTGTCCAGGGTGTACCCCGCCTCAGGCCCAAAGCTGCTGGGATAGGCTCCAGTCACCCGTGACCCCTAACGGGACAAAGCGGTAGAAAATTAATGAATGAATTCTTGAATTTCTTGGATAGTCTCTGCTTGTAAACACATAACGTTCATCAATATGGCGCCGCTTTCATAACAACAAAGAGAGTCTGTAGAGGGATATACTGGCTAAAAGTTAAACGATGCCCCTTTAACAACACTTTAATTACACATAGGGTGTTCTCAATCTTGAAATCTGAGTATTGCATTCTATTTGTTTGGGTCAGTCCTAATTGTCCTCAGTTAAGTCGCCTCTCGCTGAGCGGTTTGTCTTGAACAGACTGAACAACAGACTGACAACAGAAAATGAATGAACAGACTGAACTGGCTCATTTTATTTATTTTATGGCATTACGGTCACACATTTCAAATACAGTGTTTAATACTTCACTAGTAAAGACCACGCCACAACTATCCACAACTATCTGGAGTGGACATGTTTATGAAAGGAAATATCAGAATAAAGTGATAAGATGATGGAGGATGAAGCGTGATAATGATTCTAGAGATGAAAGTCGGTTGGATGAGACTCAGTGTGGGGGTTCTGTCTCAGGTAGTTCACCCAGCTGAGCAGGGATCCCCCTCCTGGGATCTAGTTATGGGAGAGAGGACGCTGAAAGAAAATAGGTGTGGAGAAAAAGGGGACTGGGAGGGTGGGGTCGAGAGAACAGAAACAAGTGGTGATGAATGAAACTGACGGGAATAAATAGGGCTTCTGGGAAAATTAGAGGTGTGGTTAAGGTGTGGTAAAAGTAGCGGTTCGATGGACAGCTTTTTCACATAAGCACAAACAAACCAAACTAACAAGTGAATTGGACATACTGGTTTGAATTGGACCAAACACATCAGATGTGAAAGCATTCTTATATGAATACAGGAAGTACCTTAACACTAGGGTCTGTCGCAGACCCAGTCACCACTAGATGCTAGATGAACATATCTATCTCAAATTATATATGGCGCAATATCTGAGATGAATGCTGATGCTAGACTTGTGAAAGTGTTATTTCTGGATAGCCTCGGGCCTAAGGCCTAGTTGAGATGCTATTAAGCAGAAATAACAGTGTTTATTCAGTGCAGTCAGGCATGAGTGTGAGAGTGATCTGTGATGATTCAACTTGCCCTTTATCAGAAACTGATATCCTTGCTGTCATAAAAAATACACTGTTCTGTTTTCCCTAACACACTTTATGGCTAATGGTAAAACACATAAACAGTACACAGTGTTGGGTATCCTTGGTAACAGAAACCAGAATACACAAGCTGAATGTGACATAAAAATGATGAACTCATTTAACACTTTGCCACCATTTGGACTTTGAGATTTTGCATTGCATCATTTGTCCGAGTCATTTTTGTTGTGCTTGGAGCAAGCTAAAGGGGTTTTAAGTGCACGGATCTCTTCATATTATTAATGAGCTGTGGTGGTCTCCTTTAGTAACTCTAGCCACACTAAAGACCACAGAGGGACTGCTGCCCCGCTCTTCAGTCTAGTATAACTGACACAAATGATCACTGCTGAGCCCGATGTTGCAAGACTCAGCTCTGTCTTACTGTTTCCTCAGAAAGGCACAGAACGAATATAAAAATAGACAATAACTTGGTAATATAAAATGAAAATTGTTATGGCATACGTAATGATTAATGTGTAATATAAATACAAATAAACATTATTTATTGCCAATAAAACCAGTTTAATTGACTGTGATAAATTTCAGAACTTGATATTGGTGTCTTTCGGAAAGATTTCTGCACAGACTCAGTTCCATTGTTCCAGAAATGCCACTGGAGTATTACAAAGCATTTTTTCCCATTTTCTCCACAAAACTCATCAAATGAAAATGAATTAAAACATTGGAATCTATCAAAATGTTGACCTTAAGTGTATTTATTGTCTCTGCGATGTAAATGATTTGGTTTGGAAACAGACATGTGTAACCGTAGCCTTTGTGTATTTGCTTTAACAGTTAGAGATTTAAATACATGTCAGGCTTTTATTTTGCTTTCCAAAATGAATCACTCATTTTCCAAATAACTCTAAAGGAACGTAGAAAGAAAATAAATCTTGTGTAAAAAGTACATTTGCCCCATCAAAATCATTTGACTGAAGTTA
Source organism: Neodontobutis hainanensis (assembly GCA_024349245.1). Taxonomy (NCBI): domain Eukaryota; kingdom Metazoa; phylum Chordata; class Actinopteri; order Gobiiformes; family Odontobutidae; genus Neodontobutis; species Neodontobutis hainanensis. Next base: position 4,078,574 of record JALDNG010000024.1, read on the forward strand.
TTATTGCAATTGGGCAGCTGATGGAGGGGTTCACATCTCTTGGTCAATAGGGCATTCAAAAGATCATGTAATATTAATGTAGAAGATAAAACCCATAGGCATTATTTGAATCTGGTTTGGATTAAAACACACAAATAAGCCAAAATTAATCAAAATCCAAATGAAACTAGTAGTTTGTTGGCTGAGAATTTAAAATGCTCTGTCATTAAATACGTGAGTCAGGCCTGGTCTGTGGGGCTTTATTCATTCAGTTCTAAGGTGATCTAGGTGACCCCATAGTTTTTCTCATGTCATGACTTCATTGACCATCAACCTATCCTCCTCAAGTCCAGCCCCGCGCCATCATTGACTCATGAGACAAACCCACTACACTCACCCAACTCCAATTATTAGATCAGGTCTCAGTGCTTTTGTTTTCAGCCTTTTGAATGTTGTTTTGTGTTTGTTTGAGAAATTATGGGTGTCCGGTCTGCAAAAGTGAGAAAGGAAATGATCCGGGATAGAAAATAGAGCGACCACAATGCTTTCACAATGCGTTTTGCTTTGCCTTTCTCTTAGCAATAGCCCTCGGTGCAACCTGACCCCCTGTCTTTTTTAGCCCTGTGTTTATCTAAGCGTCTCCATGGGACAGCCCAATGTGAGTCTTTAGTGGACATCTTTTCAGAGCTCCATTATAAGAAAAAAACAGGATTCCCATGCAAGCTATTCTTCTCACACAACCAACAAGTGGCCTGTACACATTATTGTACACTGCATACACAAACTCAACAAAAATTGGAAACGTAGTGATGGAAAAAAATTAACATGGAAAATAAATGTTCTCCAGAGAAGCACGGTAAATGGTAAATGGAATGCATTTATATAGCACTTTCCTGCACCCTTCTCGGGCACCCAAAGCACTTTACATCATGCTTCCACTCACCCCATTCACACACATTCACTCCTGGGGCAGACAGAGAGGGGGGCTGCCACACAAACAGCACTCAACCTTCTCCTACCACCAGCAAACACATCTCCACAGTCACACACATTCATACACCAGTGCTACAGACACTGGAGGCAAGGTGGGTTAAGTGTCTTGCCCAAGGACACAACGACAGAATGAACTGTGGGGAGAGCAGGAATCGAACCTACTACCTTCCAGTTGAAGGACAGCCGCTCTACCACTGAGCAACTGCCGCCCGGTGTACACTTGATTTATGTTCATACCATAGATTGTAAATAAAATGAATGTAATCCGCTCATTGGTTCCCTATTTACCGATATAGCCGTTATGAAAGGGCAATAAAATGGCGGTTACATCCGGGCTTTTCCGCTTTTACTGCATTAGTGAGTCAAGCAGCGGTCCATTCAGAAAACTAGCATTTTCATGAGCTCTCTAAAACCTCACCATGGATTTTTGCATCTTAAAAAAAGTGTATGTAAAATTTATAAAGAATATAACAAACCTTTCCCACTTGCTTTGTGTAGCCAGCAACCAATAGATTTTTAAGACCCAGTTATGACAAGATGTCATCTTCACAGCAACGCAGTGGGTGTAGTAACAAAACAATAGTACCTCTTAAGACGGACTTAAAAATGTACATTTTTGTGGAATGTAGATGCCTTCTCTGGGGTAAATAATGTCAAAACAGAATTTTGAGCAAAAAACAGAGCCATGTTAACAGCCTCTTAATCATTCACAAACAACCTTGAAAAATCTAAACGATACAGGCATTTGCCTTTTGTCCACCTTTATCCACTTTTTCAGTTTCTCCTGGGATTCAGCACATTGGACAGCTCAGCCCCTAACAATGCCTCAGTCATAAACTCTTTCTTTTGTTCACACATGTAACAACCTTGAAGTGATCTATTTCTATACTTTAAAAGCTGATTTAAAATGTTTTGAAGAATACCAACAGTGAGGTTAAAACTGGTTCGGAATTTGTTTTATCAATGTGTAGTGAAGTGTATTTATCAGGGGAAATGATTGGTTATTATGTTCAGGCGGGAACAAGCTCCATTTATCTCTCTGACATTTGTTTACTGCTGTAACATTAGCCGGCGTCAGTCAGATAAGATCAGTGGAAGGAATGGCTTTATGCCCCGACGTGACACCCTGCGGATCTCTCAATCAACTGCTCCACTACGAGTAGACAAGACTGACAGGGTTCATACTGAGGGTCACCACAGCAGACTGGAGTTCTGAGATGCATCATGGTAAACCCCAAATTATACAGTTGCACGCCACTTGTCATTTGTGGGTTGCATTGTGAAATGAAAAACAGGCGAAAGACACTTGACTTCCATCTTTCAATGAAACATTCAGGACTATGAGTATTTTAACATGAAGAAGCCTGCTTATTGCACAGAAAAGCAGTTTATAAAGATTGTAGATTGTTATTGGATGTTAGACTTTTCTAAAGGGTTGGGTGAAGGGCATACTGACTCACAATGTGAATGAGTTCAGACAGACCTTTTAGAGTAATGAGGTCGTTATTCATTTTATACATTTAGATGGGGTTAATTTTAGGCATTAAGATGTGTGTTTTTTTATTTAATTTCTTCAATCTTGAAGGCTTTTCTCTATATTACAAAATGACCAGCTACCTATAATAACCATTAACAGGCACTGCACTTGTCCAAACATAACCGTAACAACTTCTAGGCTCAAAACCTCTCACACAATTTCAATCCATAACATATTAATATATTTATATATTATATTTATTTAGTTAGATGACAGGAGTCAGTGATGCTCCTGAACAATCATAAATAACATAGCTTAAATAAATAATAAATAACAATAATAAATAACATGGTCACCTGAGGGTATCCTTAGTGTGTCATAAGCCATTGTCTATCACGCTGAAGTGAGGAGTGTCTGTACTCACAGGTAGACATTTGCAGAGTGAGTCAGCAGTGTATTCAGGTGTGTGTGTGAAGGCCTGGTCAGCTCTTCAGCGTGACTAGTACAATGACCTTTCAGTCAGTGTTTCCACAGTCTGATGCTGTGTTAGAGGAGTGACAGAGAAGAGAGCCTTCATTAGTCAGAGCTGCTGAGATGTGTACTCAGAATCCAGTCATGTTCCATACGAAATCACCTGCTCCACTGCTGATTCATGGTGTGATAATATTATTGATGAAATGCTATACTGACTCTTCCGTTTATAGTGGTTTTTAGATAAATGAATAAGTGATGCCCTGTCAGAAAAATCCATGTGTGATCCCTTGATGATGTGAGACGATGCCAGGATGTGAAGGCTAGGCTGGTCTTGCTCCAGTTCACAGCTTGATTGGGTGCATATGTGGCTATTTAGTGATTCAGCGCCAAAAGCCTGCATCAGCACTTCCTCTGCTCATGAACGGGGATTTCCTCAACAAGCTACGTATGGCCAAACAAACCAAATCAACAGTCAAAAGTAACTTTGTACTCGATGTGGTGAATATGGACTGTGGTATAATGCTGGTCTGGGTTGTTTATCCCAAAACATCAGCTCCACTCAGAGCACCACATGCTACTCAAATCAATGCTGCATTACATGGTCACTCCATTATCACTGTATCACTTGCCCACATATGGTAATAGACTGCATGTAGGCTGTCTGCTTTAGTTGGACCTTGTCCTGATCTCATTCTGTGAATAAAAATCCACATAAAACCATAAAACAAGAGCTCCCTGTCCAGCCTTCAATTTGTAAATAAAATATCTGAGCCTACTGAAAGTTGAGGTTTAAAATTTCCCTTACTCCACACTTCTGTCTGTCAGGTAACATCATCACTCTGACAGGTGGCATACAAGTAGGCAGTATCACCATCCACATCACCCACACAGCTAACAAGCCTCTTCTTCAGGCCTTAATTTGCACCAAATCCTCCATTTACTTTTACCTCTTCTGTTGTCTTTAGTTTCACTTGAGGATATGGGGACAGTGCTGTCCTTGTTTGCTTCCAGTTACCATCCTCACCTCAAAATTTCCCCCCGGGGGGATTTTCCTCCACCCATTTGAGGGCCTTAAAACTCCCTCATCATGACTCATTAGGAGTTGGAAGGAAATTGAAGACCCACTCTGTCCATTGTCTTCGCCCCTCCAGTTTGTGCACTGCTGAGAGATGAATGAGCTCATCACAAAGCCAGACCTGAGCAAGCTTTAGTCAGCGTGGGCTCTGGTGGGTTATTTTTAGGTTAGTGCACTGACCTGTGAGATCTCCTCACAAATATAGATATACACAATGTTTTGGGTTCTTGTGTTTCTCCAGAGAGAGATGGGGGTTTAGGACTCAAGTGTTCAACCAAAAACAAATGGTTTAGATGCCTTTTTCTTTCCAATTTTTGGCAATAGGTTGTGTAATTAGAGCTTCCAACCACATCCGTATTTACTCTGTTATAATAGACTTTTGAAATCTCAAATCTCTGTTTCCAATATAAGTTTTCATCACTTCCAGCACTGATAACAGATGGATGTAGCAGCACGGCGTGGATCAATATCACAAGTGGAGCAGATAAGGACAAACAAAGCAGGGTAATTATGCAGTCATATAATACTTCCTCTTGCTTTGCCTCTTTGTACACATCACCAATGATTTCTCATGAGTACCACTTTCCTGATGGCACTTCACATTGGCTCAAATGTCAACAAAGAAAGGCTATTTTACATTGGAAAGGTCAACTAAATCATGAACATTTAACTCTGATGAAAACCACAAGGCGTCATCGAGGAAGGGGGAATCTGGTGGTGGATTTCTGCCCTCCTGTGGTCAGTGCTGAAACTGACCACAGTTGGTGGCAGGGTTTTCCATTCATGCCCCTTGACCACATTCAACTGTTGGTCTTCTGTTACAGCCTCTCATTGATGTGGTTAATTATACTAGGCCAATATTTCCTGCAATGCTAAAGCTATTTTATGCTGTTTGCAAGATGGACTATATGAATATAAATAAAAGTTTATTTTATCAAATCTTTTTTTCTGATATACGGAAAAAGTACCATTTGAGTTTGGAACTAAGTTATGATGGTATGGCCATTGTAATACAAAAATAGCAATAGTCTCAAAGTGTGGTGGGAAGCTCCAACACTCAAAGTGGAATTACAAACAGGGAATTGTTTGCCACAAACCCATGACATTAGATTGTCTTTCTATTGATGTGAAAGGACAAGTATGACTACATACTTCTACCGTGAAATCGTCAGTTGGTTGTAGCAGCAGATTCATGTAGACTTAAGACCGAGTAGTGATCTATTGTCACGTTCACATCACACAGAAACGTGCCTGGTGTTCTTTGTCATCTCAAGCTGCCGCTGTTGAAGGCGGAGGAAGGTCGTTTGAGTATTTATTCTGATATTGTTGATATCAGTCTTAATTTTTTTGGATCACTAGTGCTACTATTTTGTTAAATAGTGAACTAGTAAGGACAAAAATGCTTACTAGTAGTACTAGTGTCCCTAGTTAACACATTTTTTGGGGTACAGGGAGCACTAGGAAGGGCACTGGGGACTGAGTAGGATGCGGGACAAGAGCATAAATTGAGTCTCACAATTGGTTCTTCACTTCAGTCATTTTTACACTTGCCAATAAGAATCCCAAGTTCCACGGGACTCACTAGTAAACTAGTGAACACACTAGTGGACGTAAAAAGGCTTACAAGTAAAGAAAATTAAGGCTGATATCAACAATATCAGAATAAATACTCAAATGGCTTTCCATATACGTAAGGCTGAGTAGAAAGTGTGCAAGACAGACAAACGATGGGCAGAGGGGAGCCAGGGTTCGCTGGAGAGGGCACTGAGGTTTATGCTGATAGTAAAGACAAACCATAGCCATTCTCCTGCCGCCACGCCAGGTCACTGAGCTGCCTTGATTGTTTGAGGGTGTACAAGCCCAGACCCAGAATTTGGTGAAAACCAGAGCCCCACAAACAAATGCTGCCAATAGCAAGGCCTGAGACACATGAGAATGTCATCTACAGCAGCACTCGCTCAAGGCCAGCTGGATCTAGTCAGGTGGACATAGACAGCAAAGCCATGTCTGCCCGCACAAAGGACAGCTCAACATTGTTTGTAGCTTTTACAAGTCCACCAAAATGCACCTAGCTAGTGAAATGACCAGGTTTGCTCAATAATCTGGCAAGCAGTATGTTTAAAATTGAGCAATTAAGCAGCAATCAGGGCTTCAATGAAAACTAGGCCTATGCAGCAGATATTATTCCTGTTCTAGGCATAAATTGTGGTTCTAGCCTGCTCAGGCCTTCTAGACAGCAAACCGTGGCCTGTGCTCCCTCTGGCAGTGAGAAAGATGGATCATCACAATTTATTGGCTGAAATGACAGGTTGGTGAAGCTATGATCGGGGAGTCTTGTTTCTGCCTCTAATGTCTAGCTTGCTTGAACATGGAGAGCAGAAGCCACCCCATAAAGCCTTGTGTTGGGCCCACTCGTCACCCAGCCATATGAGTGGACATTGATCTCTCGGGGCACCAAGGCAGATCCTTGGGTGATTAACCAATAGCGAAATTTATCCTCACTACCATTGACTAGATAGCTCGGATTACAGTGGTCTAAATTAGCTTGAGTCATGTGATTCACTAAGACTCTAGGACTCTCGGTGTCAGGCATTAAACGTCAATCGTGCAGGGCACAGTGGCTCAGGTAGAGCTATCGTCCTATAATCGGAAGGTTGGTGGTTTGATTCCCGCTCTCCCCAGTTTGTGTTGTTGCTGTGTCCTTGGGCAAGACACTTAACCCACCTGGGCTCCAGAGCCACAGATGTGTGATTGTAGAGGTGAGTTTGATGGTGGACAGAGGAGGTTGTGAGCGCTGTGTGTATGGCAGCCCCCCTCTGTCTGTCCCAGGTGTGAATGTGTGTGTAAAGCCCTTTGGGTGGCTGAGAAGGGTGCATATGCAATATAAATGCACACCATTTACCAGTCAAAAATAGTTTTGTTCCATTAAAAGATCAAATACTGGTTGTATTGTCTCATCAAATACACACACAGATAGTTTATTACTGTTTGATTAGCTCCTTTATATTACAAAAGTTAATGATGCGTGCCTGTATGTATGTTATGCATAATTTAAATTACTGTGCATTCAATTTTGTTGCTACACAACTACCATAATGAAACAATAAGCAGCTAATATATCATTTCTTAAGAATTGTGTTTTGGAAAATTAAGAAAAACATACATTAATCAATGTGACAGTCAGGAATGAACATTTACAAAGTCTTGAAATAATCAACACACAATGTCATGATTCACATGAAATCCAATCTTGTAATAAAATACACGGTCATACAGTCAATATGATCATCTTCTATCTCAGTGGTTCACATTTTTCCATAAAGAAATTTATTTACTTTAATGGCCTGCCATAAAACAATGGCTTTTGGCTCCAGAGTGAGTGTCCCCTGCTGTTTCTGGACTTCCTGACTGCTGGTCAGTGTTTCCTAAAATTCAGCCATCACACTGTAATATTTGTTTTTATAATTTTAATGTGCAGATTTGTCATAGTTATCAGTTATTCAGTTATTTCATTATAGTGTTTTCTTCCTGAAGCCAGTGTAAATGTATATTGTATTGCACCGCTGCAGGCCAGCAGAATGTTATTGGGTTACTAAATAAAACAATATTAAGGCTTTGTTTTGTGATTCATGCATATCAAATAAATGAAGTTTAACTTACTTTAATTATATGCAGGAAATGAACAGAAAAACTTGGGCAGTAAGTATGGGTCTGTGCAATGCTTGGCTTTGACCCCTGACAGATGTTTTGGCAAAGGATGGCCTCAATTACAGCTGATGCAACAGAGCTCTGGTGCGCAGCTCTTCATTACTTCTGTAAAAAACTTACAAGGTTGGGTACACTTTCAAAGGGACAACAAAACAAAGCATTGCCGTCACAGCACCAGACGGAGATAATGACAGTGGGTCCAGGAATTTTTCTTCAGTACTTCTGGGCCTGAGTACCACTAAAATAATTTCAGAAAAGAGCTTTAGAAATTGATCTGTTTTTGTTAGGCTTTGTAGTAAAACATCTCGTTTCATCTTCAGCTCATTAAAATGTCCATGAGCAGACAAAGTCTCATGTCCTTTAAAAATAAAAGCTCTGAATCAAAGAGCAATCATGCTAATGAGACTCAGGAGAGAAACTAAAGAGAGGCATTAACACAGCTATATTGATCAACTGTGTTCCTGAACTGACTTATTGTCATTGAACACACTTAAACAAATTGCTCTTTTACAAACTTCTTTATTGAACAGCTTCAAAGCATTTGGTGTTTGGCAACACCATCATCATCATCATTAATGAGGGTGAAAGCCAAGTAAACAGTGAGCAATTCCAAACAGCCCTGGCATTTCATTTGATCCCACTGTTGCTCATGGTCTGGGCCTTGCACACTCCTTTGCCGGCGACTTCAAAAGCAGATCCTTTATAGGTTGCAACACACTGTGCGTCTGTGCGCAGGTCAGGCTGGACCTGCTCCCAAACCTTCTTCTTGGGGTTCAGCTCTTTGTCTGGCTCACCTGAAATCAACAAGACAGTCTGATACATCAGGGCCTTGTCTGTTCTTCAGTCATCCATCACACAAGAAAGCATAAATGATCCAAAACTGACACACTACTTTTCCTGCTTTGTCCTTGCGTAACCTGTATGATCATTACTAGATTGAGTAGTTTTGATATTATAAATGAACTCTCAATGACCCCTTGTTGTCAACTAAGGCAGAAACAAATGATCAACTGACCACTCGGGCCAATATCAGTTCTCCTACATGACCCGTGGGTGTTTTTCCCAGCCATCTTTTTAACATCACAAACTTCTCAGAATTCAGATGAAATGGGGAATACTATTAATGGAAGTCCTCATTTTACTTCGAATTCGTTTTGATGTTGCTTGGCTGTAATTTTATCCACACAAAACCCACTTTGACCTCTTATTTCAACACTTAAGCAGGCCAGTGACCAATCCTAATCATACCTCCCAAAACCAGCAGTCACAGGATATTCAGCAGCCTGCAAACAGAACTATAGAGCCCTGAAAGCACTTTGTCAGACTCTGCAGCACTCTTTCTGGCATAAACGGCATCAAAGGCACCCTTCATTTGTGAAAAACAGGGACATTCTGTGGAAACCTGGCTAGAATGATGCTCACTTGACTCCACATAGAAATAAGGATTGGCTTTTGGCCTCTAGTGTCCATTTTCAGATGTGTGTGTAAGAAAGAACATACCTGGAAAGCCCTGGCAAGTCACTCTGTCTCCTGGTACCGCTCCACTCGGCGGGTCAAGAATTTCCACTTTGTCTGGTGAGCTGGCGCACATGACCATGGCCTGGGACACAACTCCTCTCATCTTGGCTGGCTTCAGGTTACACAGGAGAACTGCCATGCGGTTCTGCATCTGTGTAGGGGGCAAAATGATTTTACAGCTAATTTATTCTGAAGGGGTTGTATTAAACATACATGGTGACAAAAAAGTAGAAAAAAGGAAATTGGAGAAAAAGCAGGCTATGTAGTAGGAAGCTATATCTCTGATATTTAAATAAAGTGTTTGTTTAAGGGACATTTTGATAAAATTTTAATATATAACCCTTGGTGGAGGGTTCTACATTTGGAGCAGTTTAAGACAAGTCCAGGTACTAGAACAATAATCCTTATAGGAGGAATAGTTTAGGGTTTGTGTCTAAAATATTTTGTAGAAAACCATTTATCAATCTATCAATAATTAGGTAAAGTAAGAAGTAAGTGTCCAGAAGGCAAAGGTCTAAGGCATTAATAGTGTAGAACGTAAAACAGTTTCTTTAAACATTGTTTTGGCATTTGCATTACAGGTAGTGCCTTCTGAAATAGATAACGCAAACATGATATTTATGTGCAACAGTGCAGCCGAACCTGTTCCACGGGTACGTGCTTGACAAGGCCGCTGACCACGGTTCTGGGAGAGGCCTCGCCCACATCGATCTGCTCCACGTAGAGGCTGTCAGCATCCGGATGCTTCTCAGCTGTGATGATGCGTCCAATACGCAGGTCCAGGCGAGACACGTCCACTTTGGCATCTTCTTGGCTGGGTGCAGCCTGCTTCTTCTCAGCCTTCTCTCCTCCTGAAAGCAAAGAAAGGAAATATATTTATGAAAACCGTAGCTTCAAAAACACGTCAGCTCGGATTTCTTTCAACTGAATTTACTCACTCAAAATGAGACCTGATTTAACAGGTAGGCGTGTTTCAAGATTGGAAAATTAAAACAGAAGTAACTGGTTTTGTGTTAAACAAAGGTTCAAGCAGAGGGCCATTTGTCAAAATTTTCATTGTTTTACACTAAATGTGCACATTATTATTGGAAATGTTAGTTTAAAAGCACATTGAAGTAGTATGTTTCCAAGTGAAATTATAAAGAAGTCATAGATCAAACAACACTTGGCATCCATGAGGAATTCAGTTTAATTTCCTGCCATAAAAGAAAACAAAGCCCACCAATAGAAGGCCTCAGGCTGGCATGTGTTTCACGTCATCAATAAATACATTCAAAAAATGAAGAGACTTTTCCACATCTCAGAGATAAAGAGCATACTGTGAAATAATGACAAAACCAACACCCACTCTTGCCAAATGATACAGAGCAGGCGTTTCCTTTCATTTGGACACACTCACTGCAGTGGACAGCTCTGATCAAGTAATCAGACAGTCTTTAATCAGTCTTCTGCAGCCACACCAGCTCTACACTAAATCTATTCCAACTGCTGTCTTAGATTTTAGTGAAATATGTGCTGTAGTGTGATGACAGGACAATGAAATCACATTTGCATGTCTCCCATGAGATTTCACTGGCTTTGTGGCTAACAAGAAATGACGAGGTAGAAATGAAGCTATATATCGGTGCGGATGAAGAATGGAGCATCTGGTAACACAACTCAGCACAATTGTGGGTTAGTCAAACACACAGATACTCTTCCCATTTATTATTCTCCACTTCAGCCAGACACAGAATCAAGTGTTTCAACATAAACTCATACTGAAACCTAAACAATGGCTGAGCAATTTATTACTGTTAAATGTTGGTAATGTTTGTGATGAAAAACTATATTTTAGACTTGGTAATAAACTATTTATTATGGTGGGCAGTTTGATTCCTGCTTTCCTAAGTTCATACTGTTTTTGTGTCCTCCAGTGTGAGACACTGGTGTATGAATATGTGTTTTTGTTTGGAATTTGGAGGTGCAAAATGGCTGCCACGTCTCCACCACCAGTGTGTGAGATGGATTGAGAAGATATCCTAATGTATGCCATCATTTTGTTACCTTTTTCCTTAGGCTTTTTCTTTTTGCTCTCGTCTTTGGGAGAGGGGCTCTGGACAACGGCAGAAGGAGAGGCACATGGGGCTGGCTCAGATGGTTTGGGTGGGCTGGGCTTTGAACTGCACTCACTGCTGTTCTCACCTGACAGCATCGGCACATCCACTGCACAAGGGCACAGCAGACAGGGGAATGTCAGAATGCACAGGAAACTGTAAAAGACAGCAGCTGCAAAAAGTGATTATTTACTATAATTATCTTTATGTTTAATACTCAGTTCCTAGGTTATTTGTTTTAAAGTGCAGAGCTGGTTGGATTAACACAAAACAAGGAAATTAAACAGAAGAAGCTTTATTTACATATTGAGAGGGAAGACACCTTTCCTGATACAAACAGTCCTGAAAATCACAACGTTAAGGTTGATGAAAACCAGGAAGCAGAGCAATGAAGCAAGAAACAATGTGCTACTAGAAAAGAAATAACCCTTCATTTGAGGCGCCTCATGTTTTCAAATCCTACAAAATGGAACGCCCGTGTCTGACAAACATCGGTTTGCAGGCACACTGCGGTCCCAGAAATGCTTTTTAATTACCTTAATTCTATGTTCAAACCTGAGATCAGGACTTTTTTAGTTTACTTAGGAATCACTGGCAATGAGCTTTTGATTTTTTGTTTATCCAAAATTGGCATTCGGTTGATACATTTTGTCACAATAATAATAATTACGTTTTAAAAGACCTATAATTATTCACAGTTTGATTAAACTTTAAACCCAGCTTAATACATTTAGAAGTGAATAATATAATGTACAAACAGTCCTGGGCATACAGGAATCTGAGGCTTTATTGTTCCAACATGAACAAAGCCATATTTTCTACCCCTTCTATTCTAATATTTTCCCCTAAACGTCGTTCTCTGAAGTATTACATGTGTGCTTCAATGATGAAGCATGCCTAAGCTCCAATAGCTAACAGACATGTTGTCCCCGTCCACCAGTGGCTTATGTTTAAAGCGACATGTCTTGTTTTTATTAAAAGAGAGATTTGGTTGTGATGAAGAGAGGCGAGAACGCTCAAGATGTTGATAAATGATAGCACATGATATCACCAACGAAACAATGCTCTAATGAGACGTCAAATGTTCAAAGTGAGGCCCATGGTACCGCTTTTAAAACTTGATATAAAGAATAACAACATCAAGGCCTTTTAAGACATCAACGAACATTTGATCTTTGAAGGGAATGAGGCTTTACATACCTCCCCTCTTCTTTTCTTTTTCTAGCAGCAGTTTTTTCAATTCCTCAATCTCATTCTTCAGCTTGGCATTCTCCACCATCAGCTTCTTCTCTTCTCTGTAACTGGCCTGGACCACTAAAAGAAAATTTTCCATTAGGCCCTTGCAGAACACTAAATCATGAAGATTTACAAAATAATGTGGTTAATTTGGTGTTTGATGCAAAGGTATCCTACATAATTTGAGTACATCCGTTTCCTTTGTTTGTTTTGTGATTTGTCAGTGCACACACAGGCGTATGATCTCTTTTACAACATTTTTATTAACACAGGGGTCTACCTACAACCTACAACTTACAACTTACTGGAAGCTTGCTCTAGCGCAAGATTTTATGATGTAAACAGAAAAATGTAAATTCCATCTGGTTAAGTGGATGACAATGCTCTAGCTCCTGAGCCACTGATGTGTTAAATGAGACCTACTCTAGACACAGTGTAATGTAGTGTCTTACTGGCTGTTTCCTTAAGCAGCTGAACTTGTTGTTTGAGGTACTCAATGATCTGGTCAGCCTCAGTTGCTCTCTGCTCCAGTCTCAGCAAAGGATTGTGCCCCGACATCTTGAATAGCGTACGAGCCAAAAACCTAACACACACAAACATTTTAACTACATATTCAGGGAGCACTTATAACTATACTCTAATATTATTATGTAAAAAAAAAAAAACACATGTTTAGGTTTACTAGGGTTTTATTCCAGCTCAAGAGGATCACAAACTACAACCTTCCAGTTGACCACAGAGTTAGATGTCGTCTCCCAGACAGTCTCAGAAACTCTGTCATTTCTACTTTGTTGCACAATTTCTCCAGACGACACTGCATCTGGAATTATTTTGCTCTCGTGTTTTCTATTCTATGCCGTTTTTGTATATTTGTATAGTTTTGATTTTAGGTAGGTTTTAGGTCGGGTATATACATGCTTATTAGGCCTGGCTTTAAAGCACGTGAACATAAAAAGCATTACATATTGTAGACTTACATTTAATAAACAAATAATGATAACTTAAGAAGCCCCTCAGTTCATTTCAACTGGACAAGGTAAAAGACTTGTATCAATTTGAGCTCAACAAATTGCCTCTTAAACAAAAGATATTGGATTGGAAGAAGGATTTTTATAAGGCTGAGGGATGGAGAATAATGGTCTTAGACATGATACAAAGAAGCTGCCGAAAACAACAGCTGGCCTAAAATGAAAACAAAATGTTGGGGGATGCGGAAATTAGAAACACAAAAGCACTGGAGTTGATAAAATCAAGGATCAAAGCATTGCTTTTTGAGAAACTAAACTGATTTAAGCAGCACCAGTGGTGGAGTTATAACACAAGCCACATAAAGGCTGATCTTATTTCGATAAACTTTGTCTGGTCCACAAACATAAAGACATGTAACACATGTCATTTTAGCTTTAGATTTCAAAGGCAAACCTGATAATTAAATGCTGATGTGGGGTTTCACAATAAAGACGTCACAACTTGTAGTTAAATACCAGTGAGTTTAATTTACTTGTGTATGGAATAAATGTACTTGACTTGTAACTATCAACACTGGCAATGAGCAACTTACAAGTCAGCACATACCTAACTCGGAAGAGGGCATCTGATTACAACACTTGCCACTAAAAATAGACATGGGTGAACAGTTTTGCTGTCCATTTGTTTTGTTAGATACAGAAACAAACAAAAAAAAAGCCTGGAGAGCAAACTATTTCAGTTTCTTTTTTATGAGCTAGTTAACCTCTTAATTAAAATCACTGCAGACAAACACAAAGCGTGTTTTATTGTAGTTCCCTCCATAATAATGTCTTACAAAAAGCTTGAGTATTTCAATCTTGTTCCAGTCTGACATGAATATTGAAAAGAAAGAAGCAGATGTATTGAGTGAGCTTTCATCTTAAAACAAAATGACACATTTGGCAGTCCCTCATACATGGTCTACAGCTAATTATTTTAATAGGAAAGCACTGGTCTTTATCTTTGAGAGATTATTTAATTGTTAAGTAATAACAATAAGTCAACCAAACCGTCAACAATTTACCAAGGAAAAAGGAAAAAATTATATGTTTTCCCTCCAGATTAGCTAAGTGTAACTATGGAGTAATGGTCACAAATATGAAGAATTTATATATATATATATATATATATATATATATATATATATATATATATATATATATATATTATTAGCTAACGTTGCATCAGCTCAATCAGTGTGGTAACTTAGCTTAATGGCAAGTTAGCTAGCTCATGTCTAACTTACACATTGTCAACATTAAGTTAAAATTTAATCGATTTTAATGCAATGCCTTTTCATGCAATTGAAAGTGCTCGTTGGAATGATATACGTGATATTTCAACAAAATTCAAACTTAACTTACATTGACAGAGCAGGAGCCTCTCACGTTTTCACCGGGTTTTCACCCAGACACCGGGGCTTGCCTGCTCTGGCCTTTAGCGAACACACACAGGCAGCGAACAAACATCCACAAAACAGTCGGTTAAGGCCCCAGTTGGTAAATCTGCAAATGATATGTCTTAGCTAGTCTAGGGCAGTGCAGGGTGAGCGCTAGTAGCCATGTAGCTTATAAGTTAGCTAACTGCCCTAGCGTTAGTACTAAACGAAACTGCCTGTCAGAAATTATTAGAAAATAATACTAATTTGTCAAAATAAAGCTATGAACATGAGCTAAATAAACAGAGGTTTATAAATATCAAGAATTTTTATTTTTATTTGATATATTCTAATCCGTTGTCATTATTTTTCATGCTATTTTTTTATTGCTTGGTCGCCCAAAAATGACGTATTTGGTCACGTTCACTCAGCTGTTTCTATCATACCGCAGAGAGGAAATAAACATGTTAACTTGAAATGTTGCTTTTTAAAATAACTTTAAAGCTTTTATATTAAGCGTGAGTAAATATTGTTATTATTAATATGCAGATTTGAGCTACTAAGTATGACAGCTATTAAATGTCATTCTATACTATTCTACTGAGCATCACTAGCTTACTCCACTTCTGCTGTTTTTGCGTTAATATTATGGTTATATGCACTTCATAGTCAAGAAAAAGGGATTTTGCGTTAGGATTTGTATATATTTATGATCCGTATGCATTGCGAGTTACAGGACGTGTAAAGACCTTAGAGAAAATCTTTTGTTAATAACAGGGCTAAAAGCTAGCGTTAACAAACAGAATCACTCCTCTCCCTTTTACTATAACACTAAGCTCTCATCTTTGTGTAAACAGTGAAATAAAAATGCGGCCCCTTAAAGATGCTCAGCTGGGAGCTTTCACCTTCTTTGCCTCAGCCCTTCCTCATGATGTCTGTGGAAGCAATGGTCTGCCCCTCACTCCTAACTCCATCAAAATCCTAGGACGCTTCCAGATCCTGAAGACCATTACACATCCCAGACTCTGCCAGTATGTGGACATATCCAGAGGAAAACATGGTAAGGTGTTTTGCATGGTTTTATCGCAAGGGATGGTTTAAAGGTCTGAGTGCATACATGACTACTTCAATGCAAAAAACAATCTGTCATTTTTTTTAATATTGCAAATTAATTGAAACTTGAAATGTAATGTAACTTTCTACCTAATTTTTCTATAAAATATTGCAAAATGAGTTGGAATGAATGTTTTGAGATTATTAGATGTATTTTTTGTCTTAATTGCTTTGTTTTTGTCCTATAGAACGACTTATTGTTGTTGCCGAGCATTATGAAAGCAGTTTAAGTGATTTTCAAAGGCAAGGGAAAACAGCTAGGTAAAATACATTCAACATTGGCAATGTTTATTAATATGTTTTAATTAGATATGTTATAAATATAATAGATAATGGTCATTGTACCTTACACATTTGTCCTCTTTTATAATTCTGTTTTTCCTACCCTGTTTATGTGTTTGCATTAGTGCAGAGAAAGTGATGCAAATTGCTTATGAGGTCCTTGAAGGCCTGGAGTTCATGAACAAACACGGTATGGTGCACAGAGCTCTCAATGGAAACAATGTGCTCATGGACTGCAAGGTGAGTTTAGATTAGAACATGAATAACATTAAGTGGATGCCTGAACTGTCACTCATATATGTTTCTGCTATTTTAGGGCAATGTCAAGCTTGCAAAGTTTGGACTTTATTACATGACTGATCATGGAGCTGATGTAGATTTCCCAATTGGGTAAATTTAAGTACAGTTATGCATGCTGTCTTTAGCTGTCTTTGTAGCAATAATGGGGTAAAAGGATCTGTTTATTATCTGTGAAGGTTCTCATTTATCCAAGTTATCTTGAAGAAAAGGTTAAAGCAGAATTGTCAAAGTCCCTTTGACAATCGATGAAACGTCTTCACCTTGAAAACTGAGTCCAGATGCCTTTGCTTTAACTTTTTTGTATCTGTTTATTGTTACTCAAATAATAAAAAGGAAATTACAATAAAATGAATCTATATTAGTTAATTTGTTTTCATAGGAACCAGGTTTGTGAGCGTCAGAACTGCTTCCTTAAAGTCTTATAAAAACAAAGTAGCACTTTTATCCTAATCCAATGGCCTTTTATGTTCTATCAAGTCTCTTTTTGCAATATCCTTTTGTAAATTGAAATGTGGCAGCAGTACACATCTCCATGACTTTCAGTCAAACATCTGGCTAGTAAATGTAATAAATCTAATGGCCAGACAGTTCAGATTGTTGTCAAGAGTAGCTGCCACTTCACATTATTCTCACATCTGGTGATAATGTTTAGTTGTCAGTAGGACAATAATTTAACTATAAATATGTTAGTATTAGTAGTAATATTGGCCTCAGTAATGTGTCTGCTGTGTGATCCTTTTCAGGTACCCATCATACCTTGCGCCGGAGGTGATTGCTCAGGGATCATTTCACCTCAATGACCGTTCCTATGATGACGCTCCTCTGCCTTCAGGCCCCAAATCAGATGTCTGGTCGCTCGGGATTTTGCTTTTTGAACTGTGTGCTGTAAGCATCCTTTATAAACCTATGATGACTAACAACAAACATATAATAATATAATATATAATAATAAACATTATTATTACAAACACAAATCTAAAATGTAATACCACAGGGAAGAAGACTACTGCAAAATATTGATGTCAGTGAGAGACTGAAGTTTATCTTAACCTTGGGTAATGTGTTTGACAAATGTGATTGATAAAAACTTTGCTACAGCATGGTATGGAAGGCTCACTCTGACATATTCACAGGTTGCATGGATGACATTGTCACTGTGCTTGCTGAGGAACACGGCTGCCTCGAAACCATTAAGGTCATTCAAAAATCTCCATTGCTATTTTTTAGGATATTATTAACTTTAAAAATGAAAATATCATCTAAAATAGGCAGAGTGAAATTAAATGAGATGTTTTTGCAATTCCAATGATGTGACTTTCAACAGGAGCTGCATGAGAATGTTCTGGAGTTATTAAGGAAATGCTTGACTTTTCTTCCATCCAAAAGGTAAATGCATTCTGTGTTATATCATTTCCTGTTGGAGGGCTTTGGTCATTCAGTCTCCAGATTGCTTTAGTCATCCACGCTCTGAAGCATAGAATCTGTTGGATGTAATTTTACCCTATGAGTAACTTATGACTAACCTTAATGACTATGTTTAATGTGTTTGTTGGCATTAATATTACTTTACTACCAACAAAGAAAACTGTTTGATTTAACAATTAACTCCAATGCCTAAAATGTTTCTCCGTATGTCCTTCAGACCGTCCCCTGCAGAGCTTCTGAGAGACCCTGTGTTCTCGAGAATTTCTGGCCTCTACATGCCCTTTCAGAAGCCTGTCAGTCTGTTCTCCTCTTCTTTGCGTTGTGCACATCTAGAGCTCCCAGAAGACATCAATGAACTTTGCAAAGGTCTGTCCAAACTAAACACAACTGACCTCACGTCTCCGAACATCAACATCACATTAGATAACAACTTACTGATGGTATTTGTGCACTTCTAGATGATGATGATGAAGACTACCTCTCGGAGCGAGCCATAGATGAACTTTATCACCTGTGGTGTTTGGCAGGTGGAGACCTAGAGAAGGAACTGACCAACAAGGGCATCATACTGTCCAAGCCTCCTATATGCACACTGCCCAAGTACATGCAACAAAAAAGATGACACTTAATATTGGGGGAAATTAAATTTAGCATTTACTTACTTTTGTTTGTTTTTTTCTTGCTGTAGTTTTGTGTTGGAAGATGGGGAGACATTTGGCCATGCAAGGGATCGGAGTTTCTTGTTAGATGACACCACAGTTACACTCTCATTGTGCCAACTTAGAAATGTAAGACAGTAAACACATTTTAAACATGTAAGAGCATGATATGGGACATATATTGAATATATTATTATTTTGATCAAAATCTGAATTCTGTTCTCAGAGACTGAAGGATGTCGGAGGAGAAGCATATTACCCTCTACTAGAAGACGAGTAAGGTTTTTTTTTGTAAACTACTTAAACATAAACATAAACTTCCAGCTCTTTTTCTTGTAGTATAATTCTTAATCACTCTGCCATTAGTAGATAAATTATAAGCTGTTTTTTCTTCAGACAGTCGAGTCTGTCTCAGTCCAACAGCAGCAATGAGCTCTCGGCCACCGTCACGCTGCCACTGATCATCCGTGAGAGAGACACAGAGTACCAGCTCATCCGCATCATCCTCTTTGACAGGATGCTCCAGGTCCCTGTTCAATAAAGTGCATTTATTAGCACCTTTTTGTGTTTTTTAACTTTGTTTAATATCATGTCTGTCTCAGGCCTATCCTTACAAGAAGAATTTGGTGTGGAAAGAGGCCAGAGTGGACATCCCTCCACTTGTTCGGGGTCTTGCATGGGCAGCAGTGCTCGGCATTGAGGTAAACATCAAGTCTGAATTTCTTTTCAAAGACTAGTTTACTATTTGGATGAAGGCACTTATTTTGAAATCTTGACAGGGTGACATTCAAGCCAAATATGAGAGCATAGACAAAGACACTCCCATTCCAACTGACAGACAGGTAACTTAATTTTGTAAATTTAAACACTCTATTAAAAGTGTTGGCATCTAAACAAATGACCTATTTGTATTTTTTTTCCACAGATTGAGGTTGACATCCCACGCTGTCACCAGTACGATGAGCTGCTGTCTTCTCCTCAGGGCCACATCAAGTTCAGACGAGTACTGAAGGCCTGGGTGGTCTCTCACCCTGACCTTGTGTACTGGCAGGGTTAGTCTCCTTCATGTTTTACTACCTCACCTGCTCTGGCTCTACGTTTGTACTGTATCTGTCTTTACTTGTTTGTTTGGTATGCATGTGTTCATACACTACTAGATGGTGGCAGTGTTCCTTCTCTGACTTATGTCAGTACTGCGTCTATTTTTTACATTATTTTTTTAACAATGTATTTATTGGGTTTTTACAACAGAAGAATAATACAATAGACTCTACCCCATACTACACAATTAATCTTTACATGAACCTCTTAATGTGTAGTTTTGAAATTAGTCACTGACAGTATAGACCAGCGGTTCTCAAACTTTGGTAAAGGAACATGGGTTCCCCCTAGTGGTGCACTGGTGTCACTGAGAGGATTTTAAGATGGAAAAACTATTGAATATTTAATTCCAAAATGCAGGACTTTTTGTTTTTACCCTTACCTTACTATAGGGATACTTTATCAAAAGATAAAACTATAACTAAACTAAAGTTAAAAGATACATTGGATCCTTAAAATAGCTGATGTGGCTCCAAAAGGGATGTGTTTCATTTGGAAATACACTCACCTCAGAGAAGAAAAATACTAATTATCAATAATTAATAATTCATTATTATACAAATAGAATTGTTTGCTGTGTAAACTGTTATCAATAAATGCAAATAGGCATAGACACCCATATTTTAAAGATGAGGTGTTATGAAATGTGTCAGAACCTCTGGCCTTGACAATAATAATTCTTTTTTTTTGCTTTTTTCAGGTTTGGATTCACTATGTGCCCCATTTCTTTACCTTAATTTCAACAATGAAGGTAAACATTTCACTATGTTTCAGTTTCATTTTTGTGTGTTTTTACTTGCTGTTATATTATATTTAAGTTTCTTTCACCTCACAAACTCTCCCCAGCACTGGCCTATGCCTGTATGTCTGCCTTCATCCCCAAATATCTGTACAATTTCTTCTTGAAGGATAATTCTCATGTCATCCAAGGTAGGCTGACCCATCTTTGGTTCTTCACACAATTCAATCTCATGTACTCATTGAATATTTTGATATGCTTTTAAATTGTACTTATTTCTTCTAAAACTAGACATTTACAGTATTTTTACAGTATTTTGCACATTTGTAGTTATCACAGTATTAACAATCACATAGAACTTTAGAAATTCTACGGTATTCCTAATTCAAACAAACTGTTAGATATAGTCAGGTTCAAAATACATAATCAAGCACTGCTATTGCAATATTTAATAACTAAGAGACTAACTTCAGTCTGACTTATAATGGAGTCTGCTGAGTCTGATCATTTAGGGACAGAAACAGTCAGAATTTCATAATCCTGTTGTGAAATGTCACATAAAGCCAATTCAAATATAACCTGCCATAGTGATATTCCATTTTTAATGTAGGGTTGTAGTACTTGTATATAGTCCTGCACAATAGAAGGAAAACATGTGAACTGTGAACTCTGACAACAATATGACTTCTGATGTTTGTTGTTAAATCAAATTGAAAAATTTGGTTTTACTTTTACAAATAATATATATTTTGTGGGCTAGTTGCCCATGATTTATTTTACAAATTGTAATTATCATCACATGACATTCAGTATTATTTATACAGTGGCGGGTGCACGTGGCAGAGTGGTTAGCACTCCTGCCTCACAGCGAGAACATTCTCAGCCGTCTTTCTGTGAGGAGTCTGCATGTCCTCCACGTGTTACCGTGGGTTCTCTCCGGGTACTCCGGCTTCCTCCTACCGACCAAACACATGCATGAATAGGTGTTATGGGAATTGTACATTTTAAGTGTTAGTAAGTTAGTGTTTTGGGTGGTTGTGGATATGTCTAAGTCTATGTTGAAGGACAGGGCATGATCAGAATGAACAGTAATAATAATTAAAAAGTACAATTACCATAACAATAGGTAAATTGGCAACTCTAAATAATTACACAGAAATATTCTGATCTTTCATGTCTTTATTGAGAACAACAAAAAAAACGCATAGTGCTTGTAGAAAAATTATGTGAACCCTTGAGTTAATGACCTCAAAAAAGCTAACTGCAGTCAGGTTTTATCAAACCTGGAGTCTGGTTAAGACCTTACGTTTGGAGATGTGGACTACAGCTACAGCCACAGAAGAACAGGTTTATGTGAGCCATGCCTCGCCAAAAAGAGCTTTCAGAGGATCTACAATCAAGAATTGTTGCTTTCCATAAAGCTGTAAAGGGTTATAAAGTTATTTCAAAGACTTCAGAAATTCACCAGTCTACAGTTAAGCAAACAATCTACAAATGGAGACACTTTGTTGCTACACTACCAAGAAGTGGACGCCCACACCAAGAGCACAACGAAGACTCATCAGTGAAGTAAAGAAACAACCCTGAATGACAGCGGAAGATTTGAAGGCATCATTGGAACTTGCTAACGTCTCTGTTCATGAGTCTATAATACGTACAACACTGAACAAGCACTAACTAACTAAGATTGAACTATTTGAATAAAACACACAGTGCTACATCTGTCGTAGAAAGGGCACAGCATATCATCATAAAAACATCATCCGACTGTAAAGTCTGGTGGAGAAACATCATGATTTGGGCCTGCTTTGCATCATCAGGACCTGGCCAGTTTCAATCATTAATAGGACGATTATATCAGACAATTCTTCAGGATGTGAGGATGTCTGTCAGATGAAACTGTGTAGAAGGTGTTAATGCAACAGGACAACCAACGAAAACACCATTTACATTTACATTTATTCATTTAGCAGACGCTTTTATCCAAAGCGACTTACATTGTTCTACAGTAATTACCAGTGTTACAGTCACTGGAGGCAAGGTGGGTTAAGTGTCTTGCCCAAGGACACAATGACAGTATGAACTGTGGGGAGAGTGGGAATCGAACCGCCTACCTTACGGTTGAAAGACGACTGCTCTACCCACTGAGCTACTGCCACCAGAGCATAGTCCGCCTTTTGGAGTGGCCAAGTCAGAGCCCAGATCTCAACCCAATAGAGATGCATTAACATGAGACGTCCAAAGAATATGACTAAAGCCATTCTGCAGGAAGAATGGGCTGAAATTCCTCCTCAACAATGTGCAGGTCTGATCCACAGCTACAGGAAGCACCTGGTTGAGGTTATTGCTGCCAAAGGGGGGGTCAACCAGTTAATAATTCTAAATTACTTAAACTAAACTAAAGTGTTCACTTACGTTTTCCACTGCCATTTTAAATGTTGAATGAGTGTGTTCAATAAAGACATGATAGATCAGAATTTATAATTGTAATTATTTAAATTTTTTTATTTTTAGTTTGTCAATACCCTTGACCCCCCAGATGAAGATTAGACCACATTTTAAGACAAATTTATTAAAAAAACGATAAAGTTCCAACAGGTTCACATACTTGGCACTTACAGGTTGTTTTTTTGTGATAGCAATTTGATATTGAGCTATAAATGTGTTATATAATGTGCAGCTCTACTTATAAATTATGAAGTTAGTATAATTTCATTTTGCCCATGTCTGTGCTGCCAGGGAGATTAACAACAAAAACACATCTGTTTAGAGAAGTACTATACCTTTTTTTTATAGTACATCATGTTCCTGTCAAATGCCCATTACTCTGGATACTGCAGTTTACATTGAGCTCACAATTGGCTTTGTAACTACTGTAAAAATTGTTTAGTTGCACATACTTCTATAAAGTTTGGAATCTCAACATATCATTTCTGTTTCACACATAAAAGGTTTAGAGATAGGTACACAGCAGAATATTTATCAACCTTTCGTTCTCTTGTAGAGTACCTGACTGTCTTCTCCCAGATGATTGCCTTCCACGACCCTGAACTAAGCAACCATCTCAATGAGATCGGCTTCATCCCAGACGTAAGTGAACATCAACACTGATGCCTAAAGACAGCAAAGACAGGTTTACTGTCTTTAGGTCATTTGTGCTATGTACATTTTTGTGTTGCTGTGTTTGTTTTGCACATTATAGAGAATGTTAACCCAGGGTCAAGCTGTAGTCCACTTCTGGTGATTTATACTGGGACTAATGTCTGTGTAATGGCTTTATTTCTCTTACCCAGTGGCACTTCTTCTTGTCTAATCTACCGTCCAGAGTGGAGAGCAGCGTGTAGGGACTAAATTCAGTGTGTTTGAGTAGATAGAATTGGTCTTTTCAATGCAATCTGCCAAGACTGTTCTTTTTTCTGCAGTATAGCATGTGAATTTATAAAATAAAGTGAGATTTAGAGGTCATTTAATGGTATTTGAAGAAATACTACAATGCCACAATCTTGATTATTCATTAAAATGCTCATTGGTCAAGAGTATTGCTCAGAAATGAGAAGCTGTACATGTATACACACATGACTATCGCTGTAATGCATGAAACAGAATGTTTTATTGCAAGCAGCCAAAGCTTTAATTGTCTAGTTTCAATTTGTCCATGGCCATTTCCACCTACACTAATCCAATCTGGCTGCCTGTGTAGCGCTGTGCTGCTGCTGAAATTGAGGCTGTGTGTGTGTGTGTCTCTTGCTCATCACTGGTGGGTTCAGAGAAGGTCCAGTGAACAGCCAGCAGCTCTCTGCAATAAGCCATCAATTAACTGTCTGAGATAAGAAACTGTTTAAGCATTCTACCTCCACTCTCTCTATAGTATGTTCTGACTGATTCTTTTCATCTTGTTCCCTGGCTCTTACTGTATCAATCAAGTCTCTGCATGACTCTATGTAACTGCTCATTTTTTGTCTTTACCTTTTCCACAGCTTTATGCCATTCCATGGTTCCTGACTATGTTTACTCGTAAGTACCTTTTTAAGATGAAGGAGCATCAGACAAGGCACATTCAAAGTAATTTATTAATAAAATATCCAAAAAACAACGTGGCTTTGTGCATGGTTCATAAAGATTTGGCACTTGTATGTTGATGAGTACATAGTCATTCTGTAAGAAAGGAGGAAAGCACAATTTTTTTTTTAAATTGCATCACAACATAAATTGTATTTTTATTTTTTGGGATAAATAACAGTTAAATCAATTTACTCTTACTCTTGCTTTTGTATTAGGCAAATATGTTTCGGTACTGCCTCATGATATTTACAACATTGTGCAACAATAAAACTATCATCTCATTCCCTGTTCTGTCTTTTTCAAGGCATTTATATATTTTTTTCTGAATCTTAATCTAGATGTGTTTCCACTGCACAAAATTTTTCACCTGTGGGACACTCTTCTTCTGGGCAACTCCTCATTCCCCTTCTGTATCGGCGTGGCCATACTGCAGCAGCTCAGGGACCGTCTCCTGGCCAATGGCTTCAATGAGTGCATCTTACTATTCTCTGACCTGCCAGGTAACAGTATAGACCTTAGAGTCTCACAGTAAGTTATGTTATGACATAACCACTCATTTCTGTGGTGTAGAAATTGACATTGAGCGATGTGTCCATGAATCCATCAACCTCTTCTGCTGGACTCCAAAGAGTGCCACATACAGACAACATGCTCAGCCACCAAAAACGTCTGGAGACAATGGATTTGGAAAAAATGTAACATACTTCTCACCTGAATACCAAGACATGGCTAAGGCTGAATTGGTTAGTATTATACAATCTTTATAATGATTATTTATTTATGGTAATCTGATTTAATAAATTATAAAGCAGAATGTAAGATAACATGTAGATGGGGAGACTGCCATTTTTCTTTTGTGTCTTTTCCTCTGTGTCTGTTGTGCTGAAGTGTCGAGAGCCCCTGTCATTGGGTGAGCTGAAAGCAGAAGTGTCTCCTAGAATCTCAGCTGAGGACCTCATCGATCTCTGTGAGCTGTCACTGACCGCACACACTAAAAGGACCAGGACAGGAAAACCCAAAATTGTTGCTGTCGACATCCGCAGTGTGGAAGAGTATCCTAACTGTTTGGCTCAGATTCACCTTCACTCAGTCACACTCCACACAAAAAAGCAATAGCATATGTTGTAAATGCAGCTCTGGAATTGCAGATTAGAAATTATTCAGCAAAATTAATTATTATTAGGCAGTGGGTTAACATTGTGGTGCGCTGCAAGGACTAAAGGCAAGTAAATTCAGTGTAGAAAACTATTTCTGTTATTATTTGACTACAATATTGCACACAAAAAATACACTTCTTAAGAAAGAGCATTTGCATTAATTAGACATTTAATTTTATTAGACAGCAGAATTTAAATTTGTGTCTTTGTTGTCTAAATTACAGGAAAATAATACAAAGAAAAAAAGGGTAAGCATTAGAATTATTAAAGTTGGGCATGAAATTAGCTATTATATTTCCTTTGAGTGCTCAGTCAAATTTAAGACATTAACCTGGCAGATGAGCGTTTCTGTTATTCTTGTTGAATGTTTCACTTTGTTGAATGCCACATAGTTCTTCAATACATTCTTCTCTATATAATACTTTTTACATGAGCTCATCAGAACATTGCATTCATATCTTTATGTTCACAGAATAGGTTAAACTTTAATTAGCATTAGTCAAGCATCAGTTCACAGGTTGTGGAGTTTCTTGAATGTCAGTAGAAGGAGTTTGCATTAAATTTTTTGAGGTATTGGAAGCAGGTGGAGTTGATCAAGAACCAGAGTGTTTTGTGGATCTGGGGTGGGTAATGATTCTTGCAGCAGAGTTTTGGACATATTGGAGGCGCTGGAGAACTTGTTGTGGTAAACCGGGAAGCAGGGGCGGAGTCATGAAGTGTTGCGTAGGT
Source organism: Neodontobutis hainanensis (assembly GCA_024349245.1). NCBI lineage: Eukaryota > Metazoa > Chordata > Actinopteri > Gobiiformes > Odontobutidae > Neodontobutis > Neodontobutis hainanensis. Next base: position 4,105,083 of record JALDNG010000024.1, read on the forward strand.
GGAACAAGGCTGTGTGCGGATTATATTGTTGACATGGGAAGTGAAAAAGAGAGTACTGTCCAATATTACACCCAATATTACACCCAGACTTTTGATTTGTGAACTAAACAGCTGTCAATGTACAGTATATACTGAGGGGCTGGGATTTGGAGACAGTGGATTTTGAGTCGATGAGTAGGACTTGCCATTTAGTTTGAGTTTGTTAATGTGACATCCAAGTGTTGATGGCCTGTAGACAGTTAGTGAGTGCGATGGGACATGTGAAAATATGGGGTTTAGTGGAAATATAGAGCTGTATAACAGTAAAAATTGATATAAAAATGTTACCAAGAAGGAGGATGTAAATGTTAAATAAAAGTGGACCCAGAACAGAACCCTGTGGAACCCTGTGTAGAATTGGTGATGGAGATGTTTTTGCCCTGTATAAAATGTTTCCTGTCAGAGAGATATGAGCCATTGTAATGAGGTGCCAGTGACCCTAGTGGCAGCAGAAGAATATAGCAAAAACCTTTAAAAAATATATATACGTGTATCTTGCAAACAAAATGCTTGCATGTAACAGTTTACTATACTCAGTTTATAGCCCTTCATTTCAGTGTTTCCAGTTACAGCAGAGGCCACATTTCAGGCAGCATCAACATTCCCTTCAGCACCGTGTTCAGTCCTGATGGTGAACTGGTGCAGTGCCCCACTTCAGGGGTCCTGCAGAACTACAGAGGCCGTGTGATTGTGGTGATCGGCCATGCCATGAAGAGTGCAGTTATGGTGAGGAGGCATTCTTAGAAATTCATAGTGCAAAGAATGTGCTGTTCTCTGGTTGTTGTGTTTTGTCTGTATTCATCTCTGTTCCGCTGCGGTTCTTTCCAGTTTGCAGCCCACTTGGTCAAAGTCAACTTCCCCCGGGTTTGTATCCTTGATGGTGGAATCAACAAGCTGAAACCCACAGGACTCCTCACTGTCCCGTCCCCTCAGATCTGAGCTGGAGTGCTATTCTACATAAGGAACCGCACTGAGGTTTCATTAAATGTGTGGCATTATTGGGCAAGATTTTAGTCATTTGTTACATTTTGTCTGGTGTACAATGCTGTCTTGACCGAATATGGTTATCATCAACTCTTGTACTAGACTACACTTGCACTGATAAACTATGATGGAAATACTTGTAAATAATTGAAGTGAATGTGCAATCTTTAGCAGTAAACACCCATGAACTCTGTTTTATGCATTTCTTTCTCTTCCATTTTACTTTTACTGGTTTTACTTGTGTCATGGGAAGTGGGAAACTGCTAGCTTTGAACATTGAGTGTGCACCTGCAGAAGACACAAGGAATCATCCAGAAGTGGTATTTATACAACACTTTTAAGACAAATCATTATTGTATGCGCAGTGGCTCAGTGGTAGGGTGGTTTCCATACAGTATAACTGAAAGGTTGGCAGATTAAATTCCGCTTTCTGCATCTCACTGTTGTTGTGTCTAGGGTGGCAACTATCGACTATTTCTATGATTGATTAAAATTACAATTATTTTTTAAATTAATAATCGGATAGTGAAGCGTGTGTAAATGCATGAGGACCTGGTGGACTAATAAAGACAAGTGGTCAAAAACTTGTGTTTTATGTTCTGGCTTAAAACTGATAATACTGCAAAAATAACATTGATTGAAAAAAGCGTGAAATAAACCAAATACATTATTATTATTAAGGTGCTTCACAACAGAAGATCATTAAATACAATATGTTGTAATTAATGATCTTCTGTTGTGGTACCCTTCCCTACCCGGTCAATAAAAGAAAACCTCACAATGGTCACAGAAAAAAATTTATTTTGACAAAAGTAAAAATAAATAAAAAAGTATATGAATGTTAACCAATGAAAGTCAGACGTTGCTTTTTAAATAATTTCAATTCAATTATATCTAGAATCCCTTGATAGTCTTCAGATTTCATTGTACCCTGCACAGATTCAAGACACCCTGTGCCAGATGCAGCAAAGCAGCCCCAGAACATAACAGAGCTTCTTCCATGTTTCACAGTATGGACAGTGTTCTTGATATGCTTTATTTTTTCGTCTGTGAACATAGAGCTGATGTGGGTAGAGTGGTCGTCCTTCAACCGGAAGGTAGGAGGGTCGATTTTCACTCTCTCCACTGTCGTGTCCTTGTTTCACAATTCACTGTGAATCTAGATCTGATTCTCATATCCTGCTCAATTTGGTTTGGGTCAAAACAAAAGTGAATTTTGATATAAGTTATGTCATCAGTCTTGAGTGGAAAGAGAAAGCATAAAAATCCAAACATTATTCTCACATTTGCAGCAGTAATCAGTGTCTAATAGTTTTTTGACAAAGGTTTGTGGCCGGGAAAGTTTGATGGAAATGTAGGAAGTTTGATAATCAACCATAGTTGTACCATAGTCTGTTATCAGATTGGCATTGCTTTGTAATGGAACACTTCCTACATAAATGTGTTATCAACTATTCTTGTCCATAGCCCCAATCTACTCACAAGTCTCAACATTACCCAGTCTCACGGAGAGTTGCCTTCTGACCAGCTGGGGTTATGGAACATTGAATTTATGTCAACCATCCAGAATATGAATTCTGGTGGAAAACGGAACAATAAGCATTAAACATGTTGTATTATAAATGTATTTAAATATTAAAGTATTTTTGAGATTTCTGTCCTCATGCTTCTGTAGAACCACACTGAGGCTCCACCACAGCCTGATGCTTAATTGCCAGAGACCGATGTTGGTGATATTCCAGTAAGCTGCAAGAATCCTAATTACCAAAGTTTTGGAATGAACTTGAATCTGACATGTTGGTTTCCAGTGGAGGGGAGATTACATAAGTATCTGTTTTTGTGTGAAGTAGATAAAAGGACTGTAGATGTTAGAGGTTAAGTGGACTGTTCAGGATCTTAAATGACTCACATAGTCTGTTTTTAGTCCTGATTGCTGATGTTTCCAGAGCCATAATGAACAATTCCCTGCAGTCACGTCTCAGGTTTGCCTCATTTATTTATTTGTGCTGAAGAGATGGAAGAGAAAGGAAGGAGGAGACGACAGAAAGAGAGTCGGTTCAGTTACGAAACGGTCTGTTTCCTTCTCACATCCGGACTCAAGTGAGCGGCTGTTAAGTGGCTGCACAGTGGTAGCTGTGTTGTGGATCAAAAACATAAAGACTGCTGTTAATAGACCTTTGTGTGTATGGGCTCCTCTTGTTCCATGCATGATTTCCACAGGGCAACACATAATTACCACTATTTCTCATCAAAGCTAGAACAATGTCCAAAACAAATACAATGGAGGCATTGAATAACTTTACAACTGATGATATGAGGGAACTTGAGATTGCCTGAGTGAGCTGTGCCAGCGTGAAACTGCATCAATACACTTATTATTTGCCCAGAAAGTGGCTAAAAGTCAATCACAGTTCCTCCTGGTGTCTGAGCATGAGTCGGCCTGATGAACTCCCAGTGAACTGCAGCACAGAGTTTATGATTGACACAATGTAATATGGGTCAGCTGTACAGTTTATTCTTGTTTCATTGTAGAAAGTGAACATCCACCTCACTTAAATGTGAGACGAAAACCGAGCAGCAAATTGAGAATAATATTTTGTGAAGTCAATTCTTAACGTTTGTTGCACTTACTCTGGCGATCTGTATCATAAGCTACAGTGAGGCTAATGTGAACAATCTCAATTGTGCTCAGGCAGGATATGATTACACAATGTTTGAGTTTTCCACTGAGTACACTTAACATAGTTTTAAAACTTCAAGGTTGTGCTAATAGTTTTGTTAACAAATATGCAGATGCACATTCTTTTCTGTTTGATTTGTTGCTGAAGAAAAAGAATGCAGTAAACTTTAATTTCAAATTATGTGAGACAGCATCCTGTCTCATTGTGTGATGTATGACTACCCATCTAATGTTTTCACAATTAGATTGCAAAGTGTGTGAGTTGCGTGACCTCAAAATGCATCAAAAGGAGCTGGGGCGGAGGTGGGATTTAAGCTCTTATGAACGCTGATTACTGTCATCTGTCGGGGTTTGACATCAGATCAACAGCTGGCTCCTGATTAAATCAACATAGAGGGACTAAGTGCAATGGATTTTACATTATTAACAGAAGTCACAGAATCTAATGCAAGAGATATTAGAGCATTTTCCAAAATGGTGACAGCAGTATGTTGCAAATTTCCTCAAGGATGATTCCATTTAAGATTATCAAATGTTAACACAAAGACTATGCTGTCTGAACAACCGTCATAAACAAAGCAATGGAAAAGAACTGAAGTGGCTGCCAGACAATCATCGTGACAGCTGAAGGGTGTGGTAGACAGGCTGTCAGCTGATTTAGCACAGACTCTAAACACAAAGGTCTGCCAATGAAATGAATGTGAGAGTGTCTGCAAATGAACTCTAGCTGTATATTTCATTTTTTTTAACAATGCATAGATATAGGGCAGAGGTCACTAATAGGCGGACCGCGGTCCGGATCCGGACCCCGAGAGGCTTTGATCTGGACCGCAAGACAGTATTCATAATTACAAGTAAACCCTTTTTTTGAACCGGCACTCCTAGGACAGCTATGTCTACACGCGCGGGTCCTCAGGTTACTATGGTTACGGACAGAGCAGCGGGAAGTTTCAACATGTTTTCAACAGGTAGCCTGATAATGCGTTAGAAACGACTAAAATGTAACAGTTGAGCCTTGACAAAAAATAACAAAGATTCACTGGCGTTATGGACGGAGAGGGAACGTTTGTTTCAATCAAAAAATACAGCTCCTACAGCCCTTTTTCCTCTTGTCCCGGCTGCTGTGATAATCAGAGAATCAATCCAGAACTGAACCAGGACTGGACAGTTTTCATGTCAGGATTAAAAAGACTCAGAGGAAAGTGAGGACGTCTAATAATGTGGTGAGTTGTACATTTGTCTGTCAACTTCTTTATTGTATTGTAATTTAGGGACTTGACTCGTTTGTCGCATATTTGACCTCATTTACAAACAACGTGAGGAATTAGCTCACGCTATTTGCGTTCATTTGAACCCAACACATGTTCATTTGAACACAACACATGTTCATTTGGGAGATTAAAAACAGAAAAGGTGTGAGAGGAGGGTTTGGAGATGAGTGACACAGGTTAAGTCTTCCTTAAGTTGTGTTAGCATTAGCTGTTGCTAATAATTAACAGTAACAGTTATTTTTTAGCAACAGCTAATGCTAAAGAAATGCTAAGTCCATTTTTCCTTGTTCCTGTTGTTTTCAGAGGAATGACAATACAAAGAGATCAATTATGACTGCATCTTTGTCATATTTATTTAACAAATATGTTTTGGTTTGATTTGATTATTTTGTATTTAAAATGTTCTCACACATGTATAAAGGAGTATTAGGACTTATATGCAGGATTCCAGGCTATTGTCAATAAACCACCAGGTTCTGAGCTTTAGCTTTAGCCTCTTTTGATTTTTTTTTTTTTTTACCTGTTGTCTGTGAGATGTGTTTGGAAAAAGCTAAACACTCAAACATGTAAACAAAGGATAAAATACAGAAAACAGTGGATTATCTACATTCATCTCCATATTGTTTAAGAGGCTGTAGGTGTGGAATAAATGAGACTTTGAATTATATTCAAACATATATCCTTTTATTTAAATTTTCTGGACCCCTCACTTGAGGAAAGTTAACTAAGTGGACCTCAGCTGATTTTAATTGAGGACCCCTGATATAGGGCATCTGTTTGCAGCACTTTTAGGTGTACTTTGGTGAGGCAGGATACCATGGATACAACGTTCACATCAGCTGATGATGCTCTGGTGGTTCCCAGGAGCAAAGGTGGAGGTGGAGATGGGGTTTCATGCTTGAATCAAGCACTGGGACAGATTTGATGATGCCAGGAGGATTTAAAGAGTGTACAAACCTACAACTGGATCATGTTTTCCTGAACAGTTCTGTCTCATGCTAATGTTTAAGTGTCTGGCCACACACACACACCTGCACAGAGTGGGCAATAAATTCTTTTGTCTTTTTCCTGACCTTGGTGCACCGGCTGTTTTTATTATGTTTATGAGTTTATGTTGGTTGCTGAGAGGTTAGTGTCCCTAGTTTGGGTGAAGGAGAGGTTTGAATCCCCTGGGGAGCAACTCTAGATGGAGATAAGCCGAAAGGCACTTGCTATAGCTGGACAAGTTGAATTTAGTTCTGTTAATATTTATATATCTTGTTGCATTATTGTTTTAATAAAGATTAATTAGCATTTTTAGTTGTAGTCTTTGCAAAATAATTGTTTCTCTGCAAATCCATTCAAAACTTAAAAAAACAATCACAACTTAATCCCATTTGTTCAGCTTTCAACAGTCCTTTCGTTGAGAAAGGAAGCACAATATCCTAGATGACATTTTGTGACACAATTTCTGAACAGCTTCATGACAGAATTACCAACCCAGTGACGTTAAATCCACAAGTATCAAAGTTTGCCATATGGAAGTAACACTCACTGACATTGTGTCAAGGATCAAGCCGGTCCAGAGCAGTCCAGTAAACAAATTGACACAAACAAATTATACCATAGTTTTATTTTATTTTTTATTTTTTTATTTGCAATTGTGACCAAAAACAAAGGCAATAAAGAACATTCAATCTATGCAACAAAGTAAATTTATCTTATATTAACAACATAAATTTATCAATTGCTTGAAAAAGAGTCCGACTTTTTTAGGCAAGGCAATTTTATTTATATAGCACAATTCATACAATGGGTGACTCAAAGTGCTTTACAGAAATAAAAGACAATTTACAAGATTTAGATTTAGAAACATAAGAAAAATTAAAAACATTATAAAAGAAGAAGTGTGCAGATAAAAAAACATTTTAAGTTGTGGTGTAGGCGGAGCTAAAAAGGAAGGTTTTTAACCTCCCCTTGACCATTGTTAAAGTTGAGGCTTGTTTTACTTCATCTGGGAGGTTTTTCCAGGTTTTTGCTGCATAAAACTTAAACGCTGCTTCACCCTGTTTAGTTCTAACTCTGGGCATGAGCAGAAGCCTGTCCCAGATGTTCTCAGAGTCCGAGGAGGCTCATAAGCTACTAGCATTTCAGAAATATATTCTGGTGCTAAATCATTTAGAGACTTCTAAACCAGCAGTGCTGTTTTAAAGTCTATTCTCTGAGCAACAGGAAGCCAGTGCAGAGATTTTAAAACTGGACTGATGTGGTTGTACTTCCTGGTTTTGGTTAGAACCCGAGCAGCAGCGTTCTGAATAAGCTGCAGCTGTCTTAACCCTCGTTTGCATTTAGTGTTGGAAACTAATTCTGGAGGAAATGGAGCTGGAGGGTTTGTTAATCTGTTCACTGTAGCAAACAGGACACGTGAGTTGTTACTGCTGTTGTTGATGAGCTCTGAGAAGAATATTTCTCTTGCTTTTTTGTTTGATTGAAAACATGCAAATTTTCTTTGTATACCTCATAATGAATTAAGAGTTTCAATTTACGCCATTTTTTTTCGACTTTTCGGCATTCCCTTTTCTGTGCCCTGACAGAAGGAGCATTGCTCCACGAAGCCTTCTGCCTCTTCATCACTTTAACCTTAACAGGAGCAATGGTGTCCATAACATTTAAAACACCTGAAGTATAACAATTCAACAAATCATCAACATGACCTAATGAGGCCTTTTCAAACCTGATGGCCTCCATAAACTTTGTCCTGGTGTTATCCTTAATGTGTCTCTTCTGAACAACAGTAGGTCCAGCAGTAACTTTTGGAATTATGGACAGATGGAAGAAGACACAAGAATGATCAGACAGAGCAACATCAATCACAGTGACATCTGGACACCCTTTGTAATGACCAGGTCCAGAAATGGTGCTCCTCGGTGGTATTGGGGATGATGTTTTTCGGGATGGTGACAGAACCCGTGACCTGGCCAAGTTAGGTGTGATCTTAATTCCAGATTTTACATTTCCAGGTGATCTGGAAATCCCATTGGTGAATCCGGGGATGGGACAGAGATGGTGAGATCCGCAGAAGGTGTTGATGTTACTGGGGTCCAGGGTCCTATTGGGAGGGGGGGGTCCATTTCAGTGGTGAAGGTGTTGATGGTGGTCCAGTCAGAGGAGGATCCTTGGTTGGTGAGGCAGGAGTGCTTTTTACTTTCAGTGGCTGATGGCTTTTTAGAAGACCCTTTCTTTGTTCAAGAGGGTGCTCAGAACATTTAGGTGTCTCAGAGAGTGCAGGAAATGATCCGTTACCCTCCTGACCCCTCCTCTGTTCAGGTGTGGGCCCTTGCCTTTAAACAGGTCTACACGTTGCCAAAACAAGTTGAAGTTATCAATGAAGTGTGCTCCTCTTGTCTCACAGGCCTTGGACAGCCATGTATTTAATGCAAGCAGCCGACTGAATTTATTGATCCTTCTGTCAATTTTTCGGAGTGGTCCACTGACAAAGGATTGCACTTCCAGATTTTCAAGTTTATCTAAAAGTCTGAAGAAATCCTTTTTTAAAACTTCTGATTCCCCTGGTGTCAACTGCACCCACGTGTACTATCAGCTGTTTAATCCCTGTGTGTTTGGACATGACTTTGGGGAGGAGTGCTGTTATATCAGTGACCATAGCACCTGGATAGCTGCATGTATCAAACCAACAATTGTTTTTGTCTCGGATAGCACCGTCACCAAGCAGCCGGATATCTCTGTCCTTCACTTTTGGTATAGATTCTCTGTCTCTGTTTGCCTGGTGCTTTTCCACAGATTCATGTCTCCTGTTTTCCATAGACAAAGTTTTATTTACTCCACGTTTTACAGTTAAAGCAGAGTTTTCTGGTTCCTTCATCTTTAGCTCATTAAGTGATTCAAATCTGTTTTTTAGCTGGAGATCTGGTGATGCTACATACGATCTTGTGATGCCAGCATTCTTTTTTCTAATCCAGTGCTGCTTTGGCTGGGCACCAAGTTTATGCCAGGTGTCATAATTTTGTTAAATCCCTTTGCTCAGTTTTGGGAATGACACTGTATCATCCAAGTTTAAATTCACAGTCTTAACCCATTGTGTGATCGGGATTGTCTCCTGAAGTCCTCTTTCAGATTTCAAGGCAAAAATCTTTGTTTGTAGCACACTGATTTCTTGTTGGTATGTCCAACAATTTTGGCAGAAAGAGTTTGCAGTAGTTGTTTTTATCCCAGACATGTTGAAAAATAGATACTAAGACTCAAATAAAAAGAAAGAAATTAGAAATAAGTAAGAACATAAAAATAAATATAAAACATAACATAAAACATAAAAATCCAGTTAAAAGAAAGTAAAAAGTAATGTAAAAAGTTTATGCTAAATGTGGAGATAACTAAAAAGAAAAGTAAAGCTGGCAGGAGCAAGCAGAGGTGTGACTGCACTCTTCAGAAGCACTCACACTAAAAAAACCTTTTAGACCCACCCTGGGTGCCAAAAAGGGTCTAAATCAGTTTTATTACTTACTTACTTACTTACTACAACCAGAGAGTTTTAGAATCCAGAATTCTTTTCAGAGATTGGCAAATTAACTGTTGGGGGCAGTTCAGGGTGACACTTCTGTGTTGGGCCATGGACTAGTGAAGGCTGTTTAGTGTCCACAACACACTGCTGTGTATTGCAGAAAGCTAGAAAATTTGGATGCTAAATTTACTTGGAAGGAGTAAGATCCAAATCTATTGGGGGATAGTTTCAGTTATGAAAGTCACTTTCCGTTTGGAGGTAATAGGTGGAAGACATGTCTTTGTATTTATGGACATGCCGATGAATGGTTTACCTCCAGAATGCTGCTGTGTGATTATTGGGTGAAGAACAGTTTTGGTCGGCATGCCTTGACTTTCTTGAGGAACCACATCCTGTTTCTGTTCCAGCCTTGATAATTCTTGCATTTGGTAGTTACTAGCTCGTATTTTGAGGTACGCCTTCTTTATGCTTGCCATCTGCGCTTGTAAGTTCTCATTCTCGACTTTGTACTGCTCCATCAGTGATTTATACATGGTCGCATCTACTGTTATTAGTTTGATTTTCTCTTCTTTCTTTCTGATGTCCAAGTGTAGCTCTGGGATAGTTTTTTCTTGAGCAGATACCATGGCCAAACGGTTCTTCAGATCCACACACTCACTTGTCTTTTTTGCTAACTTTTGCTCCAGGTTCTCAATTTTTTTGTTTTTCTGAAAGTGCTGCATCATAACGTCATTGAACCTAGAGATTAAATAATCGGAATTTACTTGCGGCATTTTGTCTACATTTTTTCTGAGTCTGTCCCATTTTTGTAAATTATGCTCGGCCTCCATTTTGTCCAAGGCAAGTAGTAGTTCATGCTCGCGATCTGAGTATTTAAGCCTCTCTAACTGTAACATGTGGTCTTGCTCTTTTATCTTTGTTTTGAGGAGCCCTTCTTCAACCATTTTTTTCTGCAAATTCTTATTTTCTTCTTGAAGCTTCACCATCTCGTGCTCAAGGTGTTTGATTAATATTTCTTGCCTACTTACGTTATCCTTGTAGAAGTCTTGGATCTGTTTTTTCTCCACTTTCAACTTTGCGCAGTGACTTTTCTGGCTCTCATACCACGTGCAAACTTTTGTGTATTTGTGCTGCAATATCTCCATTTTTTTCTCCTGCTCTTTCGACCAAACCGTCACTTGACCTATCTTCACAATAGTGTTTTGCTTTTCCTCTAGCTCACGTTGGAGCTTTTTGATTGTCTTATTTAAGGACCTTATATTCTCCTCATTTTTTATACCGCCGTGTAATGCCATTTTCTGTTCTTTAATCAGAGTATCTTTGTCACTGTTCTCATTTCTAAGCTGCATTACTACTCGACGTAGCTCAATTAACTCCATCTTTTCGCTGCTATCCATTTTTAACTGAGAAAGTTCTGAAAATTTCTTGTTTTAATTACCCTTTGTAGGTTTTGGTTTGAAGTCTGGTTTGTCTGTGGATAAAGGGTCTCACAACTCTGGTACTCTGGTCACAACTCTGTGAACTCTGTTCTACAAATGACTTAGTGACATCACATTCCATGGTTACCATGTGACTAGGGCCAATGTTGTGTTCACGTGCTTCTCGGAATCTCGGGAAAGTTGAAAAATGCACATAAATGTCTTATAGTTTTAAAAGAACTGGTTAGCCATCAAACACCTGTAAATCATTTTATTGATAATAATAATATGTTTTTAACAGTAATTTAAAAAAAGAAGAAAAAAATGGCTCAAAAATTGAACTGGCTTAAATCCTGCTTTAACTTAATTAACGTTAATTTAACTAAACCTACTTTAGTTTCTCCTTTTAAACAAGATCAAATTTTATCCTGCTGCACCCAAATTCAGAATTATATTTACTTTAAAATATTTTTGTGATAAATTTAGCAGGGTTATTAGTATGATATTTTATAGTTTTATGTACTTATAAGGCAAAACGTCTCTTTAGATGGTGACTCACCCTGTTTCAGGTGCCAGATATAGGATATCTTTATTAAAAACTCTTTTAATTAGTTTGTTGACTATATATGTAATATATATATATATATATGTATATATATATATATATGTAATATATATATATATATATATATATATATATATATATATATATATATATATATATATATATATATATATATATGTAATATATATATATATATATATATATGTATATATATATATATATATATAATATATATATATATATATATATATATGTAATATATATATATATATATATATATATGTATATATATATATATATATATATATATATATATATATATATATATATATATATATCCTATTTGTCATGCTCATATTACACAAACAATTAACAGAATATGTTTTGTCACAAGCAAGTGTAACTAAGTTTGTTTTTACATATAACTGCAATAAGTGGGACAGCAGCAGTTAATGGTTTTGACCTCCTCAATGATCACAAAATTGTCTTTATCATTTTATCCATTTTAAATATTGAATATTGCTTCTATTAAACAGGATTTAATATCCTTAAACCTTTGTTTAAAGGTGCAGTCAATGCAACTTTAAACCTTTAAGTAATTTAAAACTTTGCTTAGCACTAATTGAAGTTTAAATCAAACCATGTTGGTGTAACCGCCTTGATGTAACCTTTTTTGCTAAATTCATAGCATCATATTCAATTTAAGACACTGCTGCTAAATTTAGTCAATTTGATTGTTCCCTGGCACCCACACAACATCAACATTATAGAAATGATAAAAACTAGACTCAAAAAAACTGAATGTTCTGAATGTTGAGTCAACACACTGTCAGTGTCCAGATGCTTTGAAAAGTCATATTTAAGAATAGCTAGACGGCTAAACAGAAACTGCACATTACTGTAATATTAAAGATCTCCAACTGATCAGCGTCATATGTCAGCCACATGCCAGAAGATCAAACAGTCTGAATAAACTGACAAAAAAACCCAAAGAGAAACTGTTCTTATAACGGCTGTCAAGAAGCCCACCCCTTCTTCTTTCTAGAAGATTTTAACCCTGTCCTGTGCTGGTGAAATGTGTTTTTGCAAAGTAAAGTCGGTTCTTATCCTAGCGGTCTTTCAATGGAACTCAAAGAAGATACAAGCAAATTGGAGATTAATGCAGCTGGGGTCCACCTTAAGAGCTGAGATGTTTGGGGATGAGACAGCAGTAATGTCATTGAACCTATGCTGCATGTCTAACACAGAGAGTGTATACATAAACAGGCATATGGGAGCAATGGATTACAGAAGGGAAGCGCTTTGACTAGGTGGAAAAACGCTATATCAATACAAAAAAAAGAAAAAGGAGAGAGAAATAATGTCCCATTATAGAACAAAAATGAATTGACTTTGATAATAGTATTAAAGTTACATTTGAGGAGAAGTGCAATTTAAGATGAAGCAGGCTTTTATGGGGACAGAGCAAGCGTAAGAATACAGGGACTTGCATGGTTGTCGCGTAAAGGCCCGTACACCGGGACGAATATTCGCCAGCATCATTCACCAGTGACCAGTGTCACGTGTTCACTCACTCTGTCGTTTGGTGGGTCGGTACCAGCTGTCCGGGGAGGGAAAGGTCCAAAGGTCCGCTTTAGAACTTCGGGTTAAACTGATGGTTTCCAAGCAACGAGATGGTTGTCACGTGTCCACTGATCCCACGGGGCCTTGTAGCTCCGTCGTCGGGTAAGAAAGGCGTTCTGTTATTGTCTTTGAGTGAAAAGGCCTTTACCAGCAGTCAAGATTAAAATCTTTGACAAAAGTGTTCGCTGAAGAGGCTTACAAATTGTCTTTCCTGGATTAACGAGGGATAAGTTGTTTAGCGAACTCGTTTCAAGAATATGAACTACAAAAATTCCACTTCCGTCGCGTGGATTATGTAGTTCCGCAGAAAAGTTCTCCAAAAGTAAAATTAATACGTTGAGTCTTTAAAAGATGAAAAATTCACTGGAGCCTGTAAATGGGAATTGGAAGGTTTACACATTTACTAACAATCTTTAATACACTTTTAAATGTCACACGTAACTTAAACTGTAGTCCCGATGCAGCGTTGTTTCTCTGTTTATCCAGCAGAGTGCACTGTTCGATCAATTTTAGAATCCTGAAACAAAAGGTCTGTTAAGTTGAGACTGTTGAGTTGAGACGTCTTATCGTAGCTGTATATCAAAGGATTAAGGCAGCAGAAAGGCACCACAAAGTCTGGTTTGCCAAGAGATAGTACCCACATTGTCCTTTGAAGTGTTGAAAAACAAAGTCATTAATTACGTTTACTTTTCTTTAACACAACATCGAACATCTGGTTCAGATTAGCACCGAGTTGCTAATCAAATCTCCTCAGTCTGAATAAACAAAGGAAAGAGTCTTTAAAAGTTCAGAGGTGTAAATCCGTTATAACTCTGAAAGGTGTTAGTTCCTGGTACTGAGAGAGAGTTTCACTACAATACAATAGTGCAAATTAGTGCATAAATGTAAAAAAAAAAAAAGCACACACTAAAAACAGAAATAAAATGTATAAATCAATCATCTAGAAGGGTTCCCAAGGAGTTGGAGATCGTCCATAGTTTGTTGGGGTCTGCGGTGTGACCTGATGGTACAGCTGTGTAAAAAAAGAGGCCTGGCCAAACTCAGCATCATGCAACAGTTGATGAATTTTTAATTTCACCGAAGACTGTACGTCAGGGGTCTTTCGTCGTCTTATTTCTTCCCAGAAGTGTAGACGCTACTTGGCGTGTATCTTCTTCGCCGTTGCGTATGTGTGCACGGCAAGACAATTTTGTGTTTGATCGCCCCCAAGTTGTGTTTAACTGTAACTTCAGGAGCTCCAGACACGTGAACAAAAGCCCCAATCTCATTGGTCGTATAGTTTTCGACGCTGCGTGTCAAACCAAAAAAACAAACCCGAGACGTTCTTAAAAAACTGACGCTTCGGTGTGAACGCTCACATTGGCGCCCATTGTTTAGTCGCGAGGCGTTAAACGTCGGTGAAATTCGTCCCGGTGTGAACAGGCCTTTAGGGCGCCGCCATATGCCAAAATACAGCGAAATATGGCGATATACCGCCGTCCACCAGAGGGCAGGCTCCAAAAGTGGAAATATAAGGAGAAACCCAATTGTGACTTTACAAGTGTAAAATTCATGTTTACAGCCTGGTCCAAAAGATGGCTCCGGTCTCTAGAGCTAAGTTTTTACTACGTGACAACTCTCAGGGGGGTTATGTCTGTTTATGCAATCTAAAAACTATTGTTTTACCATGGAGTAAAAGCTGAAAAGCCCAGATGTAAAATTCACAATGGTCCAGGACAGAACGGTTTCAAAAGGACTAGTGTCACACAGGCTGCAGTCTCCTCACTGCCACTGCTTACATTTTGTTGAGGAGGGATTGTAACTTTCACCAGAAACAGCTCAGACAGAAGCTACAAACAGTGCACTCTGCTGGATAAACAGAGAAACAACGCTGCATCGGGACTACAGTTCAAGTTACCAAAAGTTCAACGTACCAAAAAAAATTAAAACAACTCCAAAGTAGACTATATTTGTTTCCACAGACCTGTCAGAAGGTCAACCAGTCTTCCCAACCAAGCCTCATAAACTTCATTCAACACCATCAGTGCAATCTGTTTCTGTCACCGACACATTTCTACTTCAACATTTTTCAACATTAAAACATCTGTTTAATGTAAAGGCTACCACACTTTCTGTTGAGCTCAAACAAAAACAACGGAGAAAAAACATAGTTACAAAACCAAAACATTTCTTTTGCTCCGGACGTGAGCCAGAAGCAGGGTGCCTCGAAGGCCTCGCTATCTCGTGTTGAACATTCCTTGTATCTCCAAACAGGGATTGTTTTTCCACCTTTTCCAACACTTATGTCAGAACCAAACCAGAGAAATACATACTTGTTCATTTCAAATATTTCTTCTGGAAACATTATTTTATGTTTGAGCTGATGGCCCAAATATCTATAACTTTTTATTAACTTTATAACCTTGCTCTGCGCAATTCAACCTTAAGACACATTTTTACATTATTCTGATTACACAGTGACCATTTTCATACAGTGTTTTTGAACCACACTGAAATTAAGGACCTCTATTAGTTCTCGTACTAATAGATACATACCATTTTTTGCAAAATATTAATCAATACTTTTATTTTGGATCCAAGGTTTCGGATCTTTTAACATTTTCACTTCCGTGTTCTGTCTTTGTGTATGTTTTAAGTGTCATGTGGTGTGTGTACATGACTTAACTCCTGATGTTCGGTCAGTGTTGCTCAGTGTTGCTCCTGCTGTGGCCCGGGTCTGGACCTCCACACTTCGCTCCGCCCCTCGTCACGCCGCACCCCCACCACCTCCAATCCCTGGCCTAGCCTGCTCCGGTGACCATAGGAATTTGTGCATTTTCCTCGGAGAAAACAACATAATCAGTTTTCATTTCAGGCTTTGTGTCATTGAGAAAAGCCTCTTTCTTTTTGTTAAATTTAGTGCATATTAGATTACATTTTCAAAATGTGTTTCTGTATCCTACCGCTTCTGTGTCTGAATCGCTGCACACTGGGCAGATCCCTTCAGGCCTTGGTGGAGCGGCTGGCCTGGAGGAGTGTGGCGGGGGTTTGGACAGTTGTGGGACGGCATGCTGCTGTTGAGGTAGGCATAGACCCAGAGGCTCACAGGAGGAAACATTTGGAACAAAATATATATGTCGTCAAATCTTTAATCTCCTCTCTGCTGTGTCACACAAACGTAATACAATATCTGTTCTTTAACAGACTATTTATAAACTTTTCTCATAATTCAAAAGCACATTCACCTTCTGTAGATGTCTGTTTGTGTGTCTATGTGTTTATGTTCCTGACCTGTTCAAGGGTCCTTCTTTTCTCACACCTTAGGAACCAAACAGCAGTTCCATCAGATTTATTTGAGATTTACATCGACAAGAGGGGGGTCCTTCGAGGTTTCCTTAATGAATATAAGGCTAAAATTCAAGTAGCATTAAAATTAGAATTTTATCTGTGAGACAATGTATGCAAATGTGGATTAAATTAATTAGAGTTATAACAAACAAAGGTTTATGAATTGCACGAGAAATGCTGTAACTGTGAATTGAAGCTGGAGATGAATTGAAACTGGTCCAAGGACTGGACAGAACAAATAGCACTGGAGCTGCTTTGAGCTGAAAAGGTGGGATCTACAACATGATGTCATCCAAGGTAACACAGGTCTAGTTAACAGCATAACTAAAGCTTTTAAGAAAGAGCTTCACACTCTGCAGATGAATTAGCAGAGTATTCTGGAATAGAGTAATTGATTTAGACCTGGTTTTAAAAAATAATTACAAAATAATTATGTATTGAGATGTACTTCCATGTCTTCCATGTCTGATAACTTTTGTTTGTGTTGATTTCTATGTATCCGGAGCTTGTTGGTGAGATTGATGGATGTGGCCATTGCTGGGTCAACATTCCTGGACTTGCACCTGCCCAACGACTGTGGTCGAGGCTTTGACCTCAAATGAACACTTTGATATCTGAGGGACGTTAACATCTGCATGTTCACCAACGGGACAACAGCTCCAGGACGGATCATACTACAGTCCTAAGGGCCGTATGGTTCATTGAAGTTATTATGCTTAAGAGAATTGGTTTTAATCATTAAGAATGTGCATATGTCTCACTCCATGTGTTTTTATTTCTATGACAGGGACAGGCCAGAGATCTTGAGTCCGATGGGGCGACCAGCTTAAAGTCCGAT
This sequence comes from Neodontobutis hainanensis, assembly GCA_024349245.1. Taxonomy (NCBI): domain Eukaryota; kingdom Metazoa; phylum Chordata; class Actinopteri; order Gobiiformes; family Odontobutidae; genus Neodontobutis; species Neodontobutis hainanensis. The sequence continues at coordinate 4,122,326 of JALDNG010000024.1, forward strand.
GGGCCGACCAGCTTAAACTCTGGCATATTTTTCTACATTATTTTGGCGTGACACTGTTTTGATTTATGGACTTTTACGAATTTGATTTTGAAGAATCAGTGTATGACTCTGTGGAGTCCCATTTGATTGTAAACATATCCCGTATAATCATTTTTGTCTTTGATTTGAAATGTGTTTGAGATTCAGTTGAAGTGATTACATAAGGTTAATGCTTGATGTTTGTGTGTTGACGCCGCCTTGGGGCAAGGGGTGGACAAAGACTTTTTCCCAGCGTTAGGTCAATTGGTCAAGTGTACTTAGGCTAGGTCAGATGCCCTGCTGGGTTTTCGCTTTGTCAAAAGTAAACAACTCACACTCAAGCTAGTAGATTGTTTATGCTAATTGTTATCAGCATAAAGAGGGGGGAATGTTATAAGAATTTTAATTCTTCATGTTTAGAGTTACTGGGGGCTTATAGTTCTCCTCAGGTCATGTCAAATTCATGTCATGTCCTTCGTGCTAATCCAAGCATGAAGTAGACATAACTAGACTGAGACATGGCTTGTCCTGGGACTTTTGCTCCTGAACCATTGTGAACGCTTCTCACCAAGGACGTCACTGTGTTGTATATAATCCCATGTTATGTTTACATCTGAGAGCAAACCTGCATCTGTACCCTTGTTACTGTGTGTCTGTTTTGCTTCTCCTTGCAAGGATTAAAACCTGACCATTGCTTGTTAAATTATAATCGGTCTCCGTGTCTCTCTGGTTAAATATATGGATATAAAATATTCCTATAACAACCATAAACACTTCTGCAAGTTTAAGTCTTGTCCTAACTCTTAAATGAGCATCTTGTTTACACCGACCGATGTGGAAAACTACATAGACGGTCCGCTTTGGTGATGTTAAGTAACTGGGGCAACTTACTACACTTTCTATAATCCTTTCAAATTAAAATCAATGTCTTTTGACAGCAGTTAAAACAGTCATATTAAAAGAGTCATAATGGGGGCCATATTAATGAGTCAGATGTAGTTATTAAAGACCTGGGACAATTCCATGGTTTTGGAGTTATGCATTTACTCACCCTGTAGCAGCTAAAAACCTCATTAACTCATTTAAAGTGCACCAGAATACAGGGACTTGCACCTATTTTACTGAAAATGTCCAGGGGGAGGGCCCAGTCAGCACTGATCTCCGACAGAAAGGTAAAAGGGCGCTGTTCTGTGGCGACCTGCAGCTGTGTGCGTGAGCGTGTCGGTCTGTTTTAACGTTTTAACGTCTTTTAGCAGTCTTTTAGCCACCTGGAAGATGATATTTTTATGTTGTTGTTTTTATTAATGACTCCTGAGCACTTGAGGAATGGAAGTCACTTTTTATGCCCTGTTTTTATTGGTTATTTTAAACTTTGTTTGGAGTCAGCAGTCACAAACACTCAGATACTCTCGTGATTTCCTACTGGCATTACAATGGAGCTACCTGCACAGTATGTCGGACTCCAGTGTCAATACACAGACTGTGAATCTTCCTCTGGAATTAAGAAATGTGCACAACAAAAACTCTACAAAACCAGTTAAAAAAGTTAGAAAGCGAGGAAAACGGGGCGGCGTGAAAAAACGAACCCGGAAGCTGCAGCGGAAAAACCGCATCCCGTTGCCCTCAATCATTCTGGCTAACACGCAGTCTCTGAGGAATAAAATAGACGAACTACAGGGAAATGTGAGCCATCTGCGGGACTACAGGGATGTGTGTCTTATGGCTTTTACGGAGACCTGGTTAAATGAAGCGGACGCGGACTCAGCGCTGGAAATAAGAGGCTTTGGCGCTCCTCTGCGCCTGGATCGGGACCGAGAGGTGACACACAAAACACTGGGAGGAGGGGTATGTCTCTACATAAACCAGAGATGGTGCAGTAACATTACTGTAAGAGAGCAGATGTGTCTCCCGGACATCGAACTCCTGTCCGTGTCTTTAAGGCCGTTTTACCTCCCGAGAGAGTTCCCGCAGATATTTGTGACTGTTGTTTATATCCACCCTAAGGCTGATGCTAAGTCTGCGGCTGACATTGTTTTTAAAACTATAAATAAGCTTCAGTCTATTTCACCTGCTGCTCCCAATTTTATACTCGGCGATTTTAACCACTGTAATTTAAAGAAAACCCTGAACAGTTTTTATCAGTATGTCAAATGTCCAACACGTCGTAATAAAACCCTGGACCTGTGCTACGGCTCCATTAAAGGGGCTTATATCTCGAAAGCAGGACCTGCACTGGGCTCCTCTGACCACAACACAGTCCACCTTCTGCCCGCCTACACCTCGGTGCTGAGGAGGGAAAAGCCTGTTAGGAAACAGGTGATGGTGTGGACTGAGGACAGCTCTCTGGCGCTGCAGGGCTGCTTCGAGTGCACAGACTGGACAGTGTTTCAGAACTCTTGTTCTGACATAGATGAACTGACTGATGTTGTCTGCAGTTACATCTCCTTCTGTCTGCAGTTACATCTCCTTCTGTGTCAGATCTAGAGCTTCACACCGGACTGTTTCAGTGGAAAAATAAGATAAGAAGAAAGTGTGTGTCCCAATTCATACGAGACATGTGAAGTCCCTTTGTGCACACAGGAATCTGAGAAGGACCAAGGCACTCAACGTTTACAGCAAATACTCATTAAATACATTAAATTTCCAGCAGCTACTTGCAAATATAAAATTTAAAGCAACAACTCAGTAATGGCTAAACAGAACTCCAATAGGTGCAATAACTTTCAAATGTAACAGGACAAAAACCCAGTCATTTACGTACTGGTCAACAGTACTTTACGAATACAGTATTCCTTTTATGTCAAGGAAAAATGTTTGTGACCCATCAACACAATAATGGAGTTAGTCTGAAAACAGAAACATCTACCTTTAAGAAGCTTCATCTTTACCCTTTAAAACGGACGGAGCGCCGCGATCCCATTTGCATACCTATTTTTAGATGCCTGTAGATTTGCAACAAAATAAGATAGAGCAATAATTTTTTTTTGCATATGAAAGTGGAGAAGTTATACTTTAATGTCATGCTTTCGACATGTCTAAGACCGCTGTTTCGTTCCTCTGAAGGGTTTGCAAATGTCTAGCAAAAAACGCTCACAGTAAAACCATTGTAACAGACGGACCACGGCTTCTCCAGGTGTTCTATAGCTCTGACATGCACTCAGCACTTCCTACGAAGGAATATACGTCTACAAGTTGTGAGCATAAACTACTATATGATTGGTCGTGAAACCGGAACCGGAAATTAGCGACTTTCTCGGGGGAAACTTTATTTTGGCTCGCAGTACTTCTACGCAGCAGACTTCTGCAGCTTTTCATTTTATATCTCACTCTTTTACAAAAAACAAACACCACACATGCTCCAGACACTCACCACACACGTTGCACTCACCTCACGCCATCACGGATAATTATGGATCCGCGAAAACCCGGCGCAATTGGCACTACCCTTTGGCTGAATCTGGGAACTGCGTCGGATGATGAAGACGGGTTTTTACTCATCGTCTGACCCAAATAGTGCCGACAGTTAGGAATAAGTCCACTTCACTGAAGAAATAGATCCCTTTCGTGACATGTAAGTATATATTTCATGACATGTTGTGAGTGTGAGTGAGAGAAAAGCCGCGCCAAATGCGCATCATTGTTTTATTGTTGTCGTGCGTAATGCGTCTAATAATACGTCTAATAACACTTGTAACTTCATGTGTGTTGAAATGATAGATAATGCCACTGACAAACTTGTCAGTCATTTTTATATTCAATTCAACTGCACTTGTTTATTATAAATCCCAGTTAGACCAGGTCCAGACCATACTCCTGAGATTTAGTTTTACTGATAGTTTTAGGTTTAGCTCTAGTTATACAGTAGTGTGTATATTACTGTTGTGTTTCATATTTATGTCTGTCTTATTCTGTCTGCAGTGTAATTGAGGAGGAGAAGGGGTCTTCTGCCCCCCTGCCCCACCCACATTGAGGACAGACAGAGGAGTCTGCAGCAGGCACACAGAAGAGCAGTCGCTCCCATTCAGATGCACTTCCTGGAGCTGGAAGAGCCAAGATGAGCCTGATAGCTTACCACACCCCATGCCACATTACCTCCCTAAAAGACAGCCAGGTGTGCAGCCACCTGTAACAATGTGTGCACATGCCTTATCCATCAGAACTCTCCAAGATGTTCTTTGATAAAACACTGTGAAGACACCAGTAAAAATCCAGCAAAAAACATTGCAAAATTCAAATGGGCAGAGCTCAGAGAAGATGAGCTGTACCAGTACATTAGGCTCATGCTGTATCCTGGGATTTTGGAAGAGGTTGGGGGAAAGTAGACACCAGTGGAGGGGCCGGTGCCATCAGCTGTGAAGGACTACAACAGTTCATGGCTGAGGTAGACCTCTCCAATTCGCTGAAACAATTTATCTTTTTGATTGTTTATCGTACTTTTATGAATGAACATGGTCTTATACAAAGCTAAGTGTGCTCCTATGTTTCTGTTACAATTAGAAATTTGATTGTAGTTTTGTAAATAGTATTTTGTTGTACATGCTGTCTTTTTTTGCAAATTGTGGAAAATTATCGTTTTTTCACAGTTTATAAAAATATGTCTATCTCAAAAACTGAATTGCATAAACACTTCAAATAAACTTTATGGAGTTTGAAATGATCTTCTGCACATTTTTTATACTCATAATTTTGAGGGATAAAGCTAGGCAAATGCATTTTTTGGGGAAAATCTGTAAAAAAAAAAAAACGATTTAAATTTTTTTTTTGGTTTGTTGCACTTTTTATCAATTTCTTTAGTTACTATAAACTTACTGCACATATAGTCTTAAAATATGGGATTTGGGGATTGTATTGATGTATAGATTGTTAGAATACTCCAAAAAATGGCCCAACAGCATGTAAACATGTAAGAAATGCTCTGGCGGAATTGTTTATATGGCAGTTAATAAAGGGTTAAAAACGTCTATTAGTTTACAGTGTTTTATAGTAAATTAAATACACTGTAATTATTTTCATACCTGTTGAACACAGGGTTAGCCATAATAAGACTCAAACCAGTTTCATGATTGATGGTGGAGTGTAAGTAAAAGACAGACGCATGTTTGTGATGGAAGAGTGGTCCCACGTTCACTGTTTTCAGCAGAAGCCACGGTGTTCCCACGTGTTTGAGCGACCCTGCACCTTTAGGCCTTCTCCAGGGACTTGTAGTACTCCTTCAGGACAGCCCAAGCCTTTGGTGCCATGAAGCCGTCAGGAGGGTTCTCTCCTTCACGGGCCATCCAACGCATGCGTGTGCCAGAGATGAAGTCATAATCTTGATGGCTGCAATTGAAAACACAATCATCAGTGATGGGCCCTTGTACAGCCCCTCTCAGAGTCCCGATTCCAAATAGACCATTTATAAGACCATTGTATGTCACATCATTCTGTAGTCTTGAAGTCTTAATATATTTATTGTAGGCTCGCTAAGTTCTTTCACAATCACTTTTTTTTTTTGAATGACAATTGTGCGTTGTGTTAAAATCTGAAAAATCTGATCTATCCCATTGCACAGACTCCCTTTAGGGTAGCTTAATAGTGATTTACTGATCCTTTAATATTTCCCAATTAGACCATAAAAAGACAATATAATGCTAGGTCATATGAGAGATGGAAGAGAAAGGAAGGAGGAGACGACAGAAAGAGAGTTGGTTCAGTATCGTAACGGTTTGTTATTTCCACAGGGAAGGGTAAGGCAACACATAATTACCAATGGAGGCATTGAATAACTTTACAACTGATGATATGAGAGAACTTGAGATTGCCTGCGTGAACACACTTATTATTTGCCCAGAAAGTGGCTGGAAGTCTGTCACAGTTCCTCCTGGTGTCTGAGCATGAGTCGACCTGATGAACTCCCAGTGAACTGCAGCACAGAGTTTATGATTGACACAATGTAATATGTCAAATGGTTCAACAGTTTGTTGTTGCTTTATGCAGCACCAAACTCTTATAAGCACTGATGATGGTATGGATTATATGATCTGCATGTGCAGTACACAACTGAGTCACATTACACTACATTAAAGGTGCAGTGTGTCCTTGTTTGTTGAATACAGTTGAATCAAATAGAAACATGAGTCATAACCATGATTCCAATACTATGTAACCAACCAAAGAAACACTCTTTACATTTATTCATTCACTCTCCCCTTCTTAGTCCCGGGTGACTGGAGCCTATCCCAGCAACTTTAAGGCAAGGGCGGAGTACACCCTGGACAATGGCCAGTTAATTGCAGGGCTGACTCTTTACATTACATGGATAGTTACAATGATGTTTAAGCTCCGGGTGTGCTTGTGCTTATCAGATTCACATGTTTCATATTGCTTTTCTGAAAACACAAAATTACATTTTCAGAAATATTATAAAATATGTCTTCCAATGTTGCCTATGGTATCTGATCTGAGGATGTTGAAAAAAATGCACTTAGCCTGCTTTATGTCTCTGCCATATAGATATTTATGCTCTACATCTTATAGGTAAATAAAGGGGTGCACGTGGCAGAGTGGTTAGCACTGCTGCCTCACAGCAAGAAGGTTGTGAGTTCAATCATTCTTGGCTGACTCCGGGTTCTCTGTGAGGAGTCTGCATGTCCTCCACGTGTTACCGTGGGTTATGAATAGAGTAGGTAAAGTTCAAGTAACTATGCTGTGTAATGTAGCAGGCATACATGTGATTTATGGTGGACTTGAGTGTTTATAAATCAGCACAATCAGCAAAGTGTGTCTTATCCAAAATAAATATCAATGATGTCTCTCTAAAACAGTACAAAAAAGACATCATATTCAATTGTTACACTGAACATGCTTTTCATGTTTGAAGTTCATATAAGCCCATCTTTATTAATGGACTCATATAAATGAACGGTTGATTTGAATGTTGCATTTCACATTGATACTGGTGATAGCAGCAGTAAAAACCTACAGTGCTGTCTTTGTTCAAGTTCCTCTGGGTTTTATGTTGTTAATAAAAACACAAAGGTACCTACCAGGAAGAATATTATCATGACACTATCTTGAAATAATGTTGTTTTAAGTAATGTACAAAATATAAAATATAATAAGCCCCTTTTATTCACTTTTCAATTAAACTGTGGGGAATGAATCTCACCATTATCCATTCTTGGTCAGCCTTGTGCCACTTGCCTCTCAAGTAACCTGTGACCTATTATTAACATGTAGTACCATACAATCTTCACACAAAAGGGCAAAAGAAATTATAAAAGCAAAATTATGCTGAAAAGGTGCTAAGTGAAATCCAAAATTCAAAAACAATTTGCATTAATAAAAAATGTGTGTTTCTTTTTTTCTTAAAACTTGCCATATTATTAGACAAAAACAAATTTTTTAACCAGATTTCTTTGGAGAAAGTCACTAAACTGTAGCCTGGCTCCGCCCTCCTACGTACTTCCGCTCAATTTCATTTCGCTTTAGTACTTAGTCTGGGATCGCTGTATATTCTTAGGTTTCCAGAAATCAATTTTTTGTAGGACCAATCAGCGAACAGAGGGAGTGACTTGTTGTTTCCGGTCGGTTTCGGCGCATGACATATGTCACGACCACACGTTAGCGATTGGCTATGGCAGATCCTGAGTGACTCTGGGCAGATCCAATAGTTTTAAACTTCAACAGAGTTCCCGCATACAAGGAAGTAAACGCTTGTCAATGGAGCGAGGCCAGACTCTCTGTACAAATGAAATGTACGAGAGTCTGGTAGAACCAGGCTAACTAAACTGGCCTCTGCTGGTAGACTCTCAAACTACTGCACAGTAAAACCCATCAAAGGTCATCAAAAGTTGTCTTTCAAACGGAAGGTAGGTGGTTCGATTCTCACTCTCCCCACAGTTCATACTGTTGTTGTGTCCTTGGGCAAGACACTTGCCAGTGGCTGTAACACTGGTAATTACTGTAGAACAATGTAAGTCGCTTTGAATAAAAGCGTCAGCTAAATGAATAAATGTAAATGTAAATGGTCCTGTTCACTATGCTTATGCGGGCGGCAGTAGCTCAGTGGGTAGGGCAGTCATCCTTCAACTGGAAGGCTGGTGGTTCGATTCCCACTCTCCCCGCAGTTCATACTTGGGCAAGACACTTAACCCACCTTGCCTCCAGTGGCTGTAACACTGGTAATTACTGTAGAACAATGTGAGTCGCTTTGGATAAAAGCGTCAGCTAAATTAATAAATGTAAATGTAGATGTGAGATCCTGTAGAAGTCTTATCTATATTTCTTTCATGGAATTGTCGTTGAAAAAAGTGTATTATTGTAGAATAAAGTTGAGAAAAAATAACTGATGATATGTATTGTATATATCATCAGTTAAACAAAACCTCATCACAAAAGAAGTCAGTCCATATTAGATTATTCCCCATCATTTTAGTGAGTGTGTAGCCTACTGAGCATCATATAGGGGCTTGGCTGGTTGAACTCAGAAGGGGACTTTATTGCCCTGGCGCCCGCCACGCACAAATGAGTGCAGCGTAAACACTGCTGTCAATATTGCAGCGACAAATACTATCGTGCTTATTTCCACATAATGCCATAGGTCAATAAAAAATTTTAAAACTCAAAAGAGACAGTGGATAAGGTTTCTCCGATGAAGGTGAGATAATTTTGTTTAAACTATGTAAAATATATAGTATTAACAAAGTTTTCCTTTTAAAGAATTTTCTGATCACTTTCATCTGCTGCATCTGAGACATCTGACACAAGCTTCAACTACATTAACAATAATTCTTGACAAAGTGCCTGTTCATTCAAAAAATGAAGAAAACCCTGAAGCAGCTTCCGCAAAACAGGTTAAGGCATAATTATTCAGGTGTGTTCATAATTTGTTTAACTTTTATCTTGAAAAGTGAGTTTACCAATTTATGTTTGAATTTACTTTTAACAAGTTAATTGAAGCAGTGCTGAATGTAAAGTCTGGTTGGGAAGAAGTTCTACATGAGTGCTTGTTATAAGAATTTTCTATATCCTTATATTTATCTATTTTTTAAAACCAGGTCAAAATTAATTTCTCTATTCCAGAATAATCTGTCAATTCCTCTGCAGAGTGTGAAGCTCTTTCTTTAAAGCTTTAGTTGTGCTGTTAACTAGACCTGTGTTACTTTGGATGAAATCATGTTGTAGATCCCACCTTTTCAGCTCAAAGCAGCTCAGTGCTATTGTTCTGTCCAGTCCTTGGACCAGTTTTCTCTCATTTCCAGTTTTAATTCACAGTTACAGCATCTCTCATGCAATTTATAACCCTTTGTTGGTTATAAATCTAATTAATTTAATCTACATTTGCATAAATTGTCTCAAAGGTAAAATTCTAATTTCAATGCTAATTGAATTTTATCCTTATATTCATTAAAACACCTTGAAGGACCCCCCTCTTGTCGATGTAAATGGGGCTCTCAAATAAACCTGATGGAACTGCTGTTTGGTTCCTAAGGTGTGAGGTTCTACTCACGATGTTCTCCGTCACATTGTATGTGAACAAATAAACCAGGATCCTTTAAGGACGCATGTTTCCGGTCAGCAGGCAACGCTGGTCTAATGGTCTTACTTTCACAAAAGCTCCAGACTTCTGCTTTGCACTGCACCTGTCCCTGATCTCTCTTTGTCAGGTTCAGAGTGATGTTACAGTACGTCCTGTCACTAGCCCTGCTCACAGCTGTACTCCAGGTGTAAACCAAGATGATTATAAGTTCAAAGAACTATGTTAATATTAGCTCTTACTGGTGTCCATATTAATTTCAAATATTCTTTTCAGAACTGGTACCTGTTGTGGTTGGCTTCCATCAAAACAAAATACAAACAAACAAATCAAACGTTCTCTGACATTATTAAACCCATAGAAAGTGCATCCAGGTTTTTGTCAAACGAAACCATACAAGCTCTTAAAATGATCAAACCATAAAAATGAAACACAGATAAACCCTGTTTCCACAGATATGTTCTGATGGAGATCAAATTTAATCTGAAAGCTTCAATCAGATCAAACAGTGCTCCTCCAGAACGGTCCTTCATGTCAACCTTCTTCCTTTCTTTAATTTTGATTTAAACTCTTTTACTGTATTAGCACATTACTACATTACTCTTTTACACACATCACCTCTTCACTTTAATACAGTTAGTTTAAATCTTCCTCTCCCTCTCTTTTTTGAGACCTGGGAAATCATGGCTCAAAACAAAAAATAAAAAATAAAATAAACAAAAATAAACACAAAATCACAAAATGAAAGGCCAGTGCCATTGATCATTTTAAAATTTCAGTCCATCAAGTATACTTTTTTAATTATTCGTCTTCTTTATGTTTTACAAATAGCATCACTGTTGTTTCTGTTATATTTAAAACTTCAATTTGTTCAGTTCAGTTTTAATTTTAGTTACCATTAGTTGTAGGTCTTTACCTGTAACTGTAAGTGCTATCATCCACAATAATTGCCCAGTGAGCACCTTGGCTTATGCTCTTAAACTTTAACCATTTTTACAGTTTAACACTTTAACTTAAACTTTTCAAATAAACCACCTCCAATCCTTTAAGATTGTTTTAACATATAGATATGTTTTCAATTCTCAGATCACAAATTTACATTGCAGTTTAAAATTTTATTGTAAAAAACACTTGTTATCATCTAGCTTAGTGGATTTCATTTTGGTGTTTAGTTTACTAAATCAAAAAACAATATGGTCGTACCAAAAAAAATTAAAGCAAATCAAAATGTAGACTATATTTGTTTCCACAGACCTGTCAGGAGGTCAAACAGTTTAAACTTTATTTAACACATCAGTGCAATCTGTTTCTGTCTCTGACATTTCTACTTCAGCATTTTTTAACATTAAAATGTTTGTTTAATATAAAGGCTCCCACACTTTCTGTTGAGCTAAAACAAAAACAACGGAAAAAAACATAGAACAAAACCAAAACATTTCTTGTTCCGGACGTGAGCAAAAAGGGAGGTGTTGTGAAGGCCTCGCTGGCATAGAATGTTATCTTGTGTTGACACATTCCTTGTGAATCCAAACTTCTCCAACACTTTTTTTAGAACCAACCCAGAGAAATACATAATTGTTCATTTTGTTTCTTCTCTTGTCTGGACCCAGTGTCGCCCTGTAGTGTTGGCCTGTCCGGCTTTGCCAGTGCCCCCTCGTCTGCGACTCCCCCCTCTCCTCCCTCTGGTCTCCATGGTAACATTTTTCCTCAGAGAAATACATTTCATTCATATTAAGTCCAGTTTTGCACAATTTCAAAAATCAATTTACCAATCCCTCTTTGGTCTTTATCAATAGATACAGTTTAAAGTAAACATTTGTCTGGAATATGTTTATCTTAGCGCTTGTGTTGCTGCTGTCTGTCTGCAGCTTCTCTGCCCAAATTGAGCAGGGGTGTGGGGGGAGGGCAGAGGAAGTTTGGGGTACACTGGTGTACAAGCGGTGAGGCCCCAAGACCTAGAAATCTCACAGGACACATTTATAAAAATACAAATGATTAGTGTTTTCGAAGTCCATGTGTGTACTTTCTTTTAAAATATGGCTTCTCCATTTTTTTTTTTTTTTTTTTTACTTTTTTTTACTGTTACACCGGAAGCCTAGAAAAATATCTTCCATAAGCTATTTTTCTTTCTTTCAACTCATTCGTCAAACTTTTTCTACACGCAAAACTATTAAACCTTTGTTCTGGTTTACATTATTAGACATTAGACATTCAACAATGGCCCATTCATACAACGTCAATTCTAATACGCAACTTTTAGCTTTTAACTTTAGGTCAACATTATATTATTCTCAGTATAAGCCCCTCACTCTCGTGGGCTTGCAGTGAACACTTCTACGTAGTTCTACTTATTCAGATGGATCAAATTATGGATGAATTATCAAATTAAGGTTCAATCAACAGTACCAATATATCACAATATTAAATTTTCTGTCACTATTTTTCTAATTAACTCCTTGCATTCAGGTACTTGTCATTTACATAAATCTGTATCTCGCTTGCTATTTTCAGAGAATCTGATGGATCAGATTCTCTGACTCACTGTGTTGCATTAACTTGTCACAATACAGAGGGTTATGTGGAAGTCCTTTGTGTGTCAAGCACATTAGAATGGATGCACTTCTGATATTTAATGTGTTATGGAAAGGTGCAGAAAGTATATGGTTAATGCATCAGAGGATTGTATTATGCTTAACTTTGTAATTCCAAGCCTCCTTGAGTGTGTTTTCATGCTCATGAGTATTCCTGTTTTCATCTGACTTTGACAAGATGCAGCTTAATGTTGACACTTAAATCTACAGTATGATGTATCAGGCTCATGTTGATGAGATTTATGTTGACCCCCTGACGTCAACGGCCTGGCGACCATGTGACTCCTCAGCACACAGTCCACTGACTTTGTATGTCCTCTTACAATATTTATCTCTACTTATGCCTCCTAATTTACAATTGAATATGTATCAATCACTGAAACATAATAAAAACTTACTTCTTAATAAAATTATGTCTTGTTTACTTTGGTTGTTTTCCTCTTCTGCTGTCTAATGAACTGTTAGAAGATGACTAGAGTTATTTTTAATGGAAATATCTCCAAACCATTAGCTTTAATAAGTGGTAATTCTCTACCTTGCCTGTCTAATAAATACATTTATAGCTGAGACTGGTTTACAAATTGCCTTCTCAATCCCAAGCCCTGGCATTACATTATGTTCAGCTGAACCATATTGAAATAATTAAAGCATGAATTAAAAGTACATCATTTTAAATCCCAGGCAACCCTATCCATCCTTCGGAAGCTGTAGAATATCCAGTTTTAACTTAGGCTTCCTTCCAGCCCAAATAAAGTCTGATAAAGCTTTACTAATGTCATTAAGATAGTTTGGAATCAAACACAAAGAGCACTGACACTGGGTAAGTTATTTTAGGGAGGATAATCATCTTAACAGGGTTAAAATTGCAGAGAAAGTATATGGGAGGTTTCTTCCAGCTGTCAGCATTTATTTTATTTGTATATTAGAAGTGTGATTTGAATTTGCAAATATAGGAATCCCCCAGGAGCCTGACGAAATGGTTTTAACAAAAGCAGGTTTGACATGATCCCATCCAGCCGTGCATCATTTGTGTTTTATTTCTGTGGCGCTGATCTCTAATCATCTTGCACTGATGAGATAAAAGAGCTGGTGGGGGCATTTTTTTCTAGCTGTGCCAGCAGATTATTTGGTTAACTGACAAATTCAAAAAGCCTCTGTTGTGCAAATAGGGTATGTTCTGCTTTTCTTGTTATTAAATAATCTAACCCTTTAGGTGCTGAGCTTTTTGCTGGTCTCTGGATCCCCCATACAGCAGCACTGTACTCTTTATGGTATTGTTTCTGTTAAATTTGATTCATTCTTTGGTTTATTATCTTTAAAACATATTAATTAATTAAGCTTTTAAAATAAAACAAATCAGTGCAGTAATCTATGGAGCTCCCGGAGGGGGGTTAGTCTGAATTATTATGCCCTGACAAGGACCTCTGTCCTGGGACAAACATCTGGTCCTGTTCAGATGTGGAAGTGAGGAGGCAGGGTCAGCATGGTTGATGGGGGGAAAAATTGCTGCAAATGTGTTAAAATGAAAACAAAAAAACTGTACCCAAGACTGCAAGAGCCTGGGTAACACCCATGTGTTTACAGGGAGTCTGCTGCATCTGCTGGCGGAAAGAATATGCTAAAAATGTGTAAAAATTTAGGAAAAACTGTAGTCTAAAATTTTGTTCTTGTGATACCACTGTCCCAAACAGGAAATGGTTAAGGATAGAAATGATGACATCACATATGGTATTTTAATTTGAAAAGACAAAACACTTGTTTGAGTGTTATTATTATTATGATGATTAATTGATGAAACCGTGGTTCATGCATTATTAATGAAGTAAATGCCATTTCACCGATGGTCATGAGTGAGAGTAGGAACACAGATTGGCCAGTAAATCAAGAGCTTCATTTTGCAGATGACAGAGAGTAATGGCTGTTGGCTTTTTGAAAAGCGAGTTTTGAAAGCACCAGAAAGGACTAACCTTCAAAATAAAAGCCATGGGAAGATTTTTTTTTATTTTGCTCTAGTTTTCCATTGAAAAGAAAGATCTGAATCTAACCAAAGGCCCAGATATTTAAATTGTACTAATGCTCTTTTTACACATGGCTTTAACCTCCTCAATGATCAAAAAATAAATTTCTTTATAATTTTATCCATTTGAATATTGTTTCTATTACATACCCAAACTCCTCCAAACTACCTTTTTTTTAATGGTGCGGTCAATGCAACTTAAATTTTTTTTGGGAGTTTAGCACTAATTGAAGTTTCAATCAAATCGTGTTGATGTAACCGCCTTTATATATTTTGTTTCTGCAAGATACATACATTTTAAATTAAAAAATGTTTTATTGTTCCCTGCAGATGGTGTCAGATTCCTTCAGTGGTTGCAAATCCATAAAGTTACATTATGTTGCTTCAGTCTTCCAAGAGTTCAAAGCAAATGAAAAATGACTTAACTCCACTCCACCTCCACAAATGAACTGTTTGGTGGTGTACAGAATTGAGAGGATGGGAGCAGATGTGAAGCATTTCTTTAAGGTGTCAAAGGCCTTCTGAGCCTCCTCCGCCCACTATAAAGGGACCTTGGCAGAGGTGAGAGCATTCAATGGGGCAGCCAAGGTCCTGTAGCCTCGAACACAGCGTCTATAAAAATTGCGAAGCCCAGGAAGCAGTGTACTACGGACTAAACATGGTGAATGTGTTCAATGATGTTCTTAGAGAAGATCAAGTGGCTCAGTGGTTATTTATGTACAATTAGTTTTTTATTTGGTTTGTTCTATTTAGCTTGACTTGGTTTTGTGTTGTGCTCTGCTGTTTTTGTGTCTGCTCTGTGAATGTTAGTTTTGACAACATAATGTTAAATATGACAGCAGTGTTAGCTTTAGGCTGGAAGGTTAGAGGTTCATTTAGATCGAGTTTTAAAAATTGTGTCAGAGGTATAGAGAAATGTGTCTTAACTGTGAAAAACTGTAATAAAGTTTATTGCTGAACAGTGCTCTCTTGTGGCTCTATCCAGTACACCTCCTCACAGCTACAACATTTCTCTGCACTGTTACAAAGGTAAAAGCTGATTGTATGTTGGTTTAATGCTGTGTTAACTCTTTATTAAAAGTGGACAAAGAAGAGGAATAAAATTAAACATCTGAGGTGCAGATTTATTTAATAAGCACCACTGTGTCTTTTTATTATTAGACTTTATACATTCTGATTTGTGTTTAGTGCAATTAGACCATTTATTTAAGGGTCTGGGTATTCTCAACACAGTTTGTGTTTCTTTGAAATGAAATAAAAAGTGAAAGTAAGGGCTGGCAAATCTCTTCAGCCTCATACTTGGAGCAAAGCCAACATCAGCTGGTATGTAAACTCACTTAGCTTGTTGGAGCACCCTCATTCTTCAAAGGAAAGGTAAGTCTGACTACTAACTGACCTGATGTTGTATCTCTCAAGGAAGGAGAGAATAAAAGTATAAAGTTCTTTTTTGCTTCCTCATTTCTACAACATGGAACATAGAAAACATCTTACTCTGTAAATACCTTCCTGTTTACAAGATATAGTTTAGTTCAGTGGTTCTCAACTGGTCTGGCCTCGGGACCCACCTTCCCCCTTTAATGAGAGCCACAACCCAAATCTAGGAACATTTTTAACTTCTGAATGACACAGTTTGCCAACTTAACACAAAAAACAAATTTAATGATAAACCAAAACAATCAGTAGGTGATACTAGAGAGGGAAATGTTCCATTTTAACTCAAATAGTCTTAGGGAGGTTTAAAGAATATTATTGTAACTGTAGCTGTGGAACTTTGCATCAGTGGATACACACTGAACAGCACTGTATTAATGATATTCAATCAATAGCATTTAACCATTGCATTGGATACAGCCAATAAATGAATAAAATGAACTTGTAATGATACACAATCAGGAGTTGACAATATAGATGATATTTGTGTATAGCTGCAGACCATATCATCTATCTACAGTACACAACATAACAATAGCCTGTGTAACTTAAAGACAGCTGAGAGCACATGTCTCTCTGCATCAGCATCAGGACAACCTTTAATCAGAGAGGTTTTATCGCAAACCTGAAAGAAATAACATTTTTTCTGACACTGTGGGGTCATTTTAAAGTATTTTGTACAAATATGACTAGGGTCCAATGTATTGGGCTCTTTTTTTTAATATATGCGTAATGCGTGGTAGAGTGCAGCACTCGTGTCATTTTTTTTTTTAAATTTCTGTTCAGCTGAGGGTGTCAAAGAGATACCAATATCATGAACAAACCAACCATTGAATACTCATTTGGAATAAAGGCAAAGGGGTTGGGGTAAACACCCCTCCAAATGGAGATTTTGGAAGACCACACTTAAAACAAAGGGATAAGATAATGTCCCAGCATGCAGTGTGTTCACCGGCTCCACAGCTGTGAGAGAGATCCAAAATGTAACTAAAAATGTTCTAAAATTAAGTCCTTTTTCATGTTCCTGTAATCTTGAACTCATTTATGCACTGATCCGTTTTTGACTTGGAAAGTTTTTGAAATATTGCTGTTTGCTAACGTTAGCCTCACATTACCAGGTCAGAAACTTTAAATCTTATGAATAACACCACTATCTGTAATGCAACATGACCCCTGTTTCCAATAAATTAATAGAATGTATATGCACTGACTTGTATATCTCATGTGTTTTATTCTTTATACTAAAGATATTTAAATGTGAACTCACAACCTTCTTGCTGTGAGGCAGGAGTGCTTACCACTCTGTGATGTGTTTCTTGGTAGATGAACAATATCACCTCTTTTCTGAGCTGCCTTTAATGCTATGAGTAGTTCCTTCTTTTTCGGCTTCAACAAATTCCTCATTAATAAAGATGTGCATGCTTTTATGCTTTTCAACTTTTTGGACCTATCCAAACCAGCAAGTTTATATTTAAGTTTCAGAAATCTCACCAGAACTGGACAGAATTTTCTGATTTTGCAGGCATTGTTTTAACAGTCCTCTTCTCAAAGTCCAGCTCAAATGTCCCAATGTGCACTTTACCTTCACATTCACCAATCTTTTCATTCACAGATTATTTGATGCCATCATAGTCTGTTATGTCTGAGAGGCCAAGTAGACTTTTAAATATTGGGTCCATTTCTGACCAGTTATGAAAGAGACCTTGAAAACATCAAACTCTTTTTGAGGTATTTCTAGACAGATGGGACATTGTAACATACTCCTATGTCTCTCCTATTGGAAGTCAGAGGCCTTTTAAGACAGCTCTTAATTGTTCAAGAAAAAGAGCTTCAGAATTAAATGTGGTATCCAAAATATGACTGAATGGAGACGTTTAGATTTTTTAGAGTAGATTCTACAGCTTAAAGCAGTAGTTCAATGACAGGATCCAACAAATGCTGTCAATGAATCCTTAGAGATAGGGTGAGGAGCTGAGGTGGCATCTGTTTCGGGTGCCTCCTGGACGCCTCCCTAGTGAGGTGTTCCGGGCATGTCCGGAACACCTCATACCCTGCATGATACCATTATTGTTGACAAAACGTCCATATTCATCTTGGATGTGATGTGATTATGTGATGTGATTAAACTGTAGAGGTAAAGTATTTTTTCTTGTGTCGTTAAATGTTAAAATTTCTCTGCACTATTACACAGGTAGAAGCTGATTGTCTGGTGGTGTAATGCTTTCCAAGACTTAAGTAACAAACACTAGTGGTTCACTCACTGTGTCTCATTACTCACTAACAACTTTTCTTTTATTTAAATCCTTAAACTTTATACTTTCTGATTTGTGTTTAGTGCAATCAGACCATTTATTTAAGGGTCTGGGTATTTTAACACTTTATTTTCATTACTGTTTTGTGTTTCCTTGAAATGAAATATAAAGTGAAGGTATGCACAGGCAAATCTCTTCAGCCTCATACTTTGAGCAAATTCTACATCAGCTGGTGTGTGAAGAGGGGGAATGTAAACTCACCCAGCTTGTTTGTATCACTCAAGGAAGTATAAAGTTTGGTGGAGTAATAATTTGCAAATATTTTTTTTATTTTATTTCCTCTCCTTTTAGCGTTCTCATTTCAACAACACGGAACACATCTTACAGTTTTTATTGTTCATATTGGGTAGAAAAGCTTCATGAACACGTAAGGACAAACTCAGGAGTTGACAATAGAGATGATAATCTGATTTGTATAGCTGCAGACCTATATACAGTATACATTATGTTCAACAGAACATAAAAATAGCTTAGAAAAAAATCTTTTCTTCAAGACATCTCTAGTACTCTGTGTGTCTTAGGTTTCCTCTGGGTACTCGGTTTCCCCTACCACCTAAAACATGTTGTTAAGCTATAATCTGGTACAAGTGTAGGCGAGCCTAAAAACATTTTTACGTAAGCCAGAGGTGAAAACACAGTTGATATTTGGTCATTTTAGAGGTTCTAATAGGTTCTAATTTCATTTGACAAATAACTCACTGTTTACAAGGGATTTGTCACGTTTTGCTCAAAAAAGTAAAGAGCAATAGGTGAATAGGTGCGGGCATAACCTGACACACAAAGCATCACATGAATGAATAGATAATAAATTATAGTCCCCTGCAGAAAATGCGAGCACGTCCTTGTTTAGTGTTTAGAAGAATTTACTTTTTGAAAAACTAGTGACTGCACAAAGACCCGTGTAAAGAAAAGCCCATTCTCATAAAAGGACATGAGGAATTAGAACATTAGCTGCACACAATAATCGACTCAGTGAGATGATATATGTCATTGTTTTTGCATTGTGTCCTTCACACCCGGTGCTCATTCTCTCAATCCTTTGATAAATCAGTCCACAGTGACAGAAAATACAACAACAACATTTTAGCAGTTACTTACTTGAAAACAAACTCGTGTCCCTGTATAACATTTGTCCCTCAGTCTCCACTCAGGAATGATACAGGATTGCTTTTATACATCTTATCTGCTCGTAAACACTCTCCAGTGGGTAAACATTCAGTAACTGTCCTCCATCAGACATAGCATCGAGAAGCAGGCCTGTCTATTTTTTTGTTTCAGGGACAGTGCATATTGATAAACAGAAAGAAAACTGTAAATATGCCAGAGTTAGCCAACAGGCTATTTTTCATCTGTAGTCCTAAATTGTGCATTCAAAAGCAGCTAAGACTAGATCCGGGTCAATCCCAGATCCAGTCAAGACCACATCAAGACCAGGACTGAACCAAAACCTAGACCATACACAGACCAGAAAAAAAACAAGTACAAGATCACAGGGAAGATTGATGACAAGATGGCGGCAGGCAGGCTTGGCGCACTCACTGCACTTTCAGTATACAGTGATTTTAAAGATTTCTAAACTACTAAAAAGCTGAGTTAAAGAGATGTATCCCAGGAACTCAATTTGTGAACCCACTCATTGAAAACACACACCGGCACACACACCAGCACACACACACACACACACACACACACACACACACACACACACACACACACACACACACACACACACACACACACACACACACACACACACACACACCACACATAAATCCTGATACTGATACATAACACACAGGGATTAAACAGCTGATGTTACACTTGGGTGCAGTTGACACCAGGAAGGGGAAATCAGAAGTTTAAAAAAAAGATTTCTCTAGGCTTTTAGATAAACTTGAGAACCTTGAAGTGGAATCATTAAGCAGTCAACCACTCCTAAACATTGACACGCAGATCAATAAATTCAGTCTAAATGGCTGTCCAAGACCTATGAGACAAGTGGTTTTAACTTCATTGATTACTTTAACTTGTTTTGGCAACGTGACAAGCTGTTCAGAGGAAGATAGGTTGAAGACAGGTTTCTTTGTTTCGGTTGATAACTGTGTATCAGACCAAATGGACCTGCCATGTGGGGTTCCACAGGGGTCTATATTGGGACCTCTATTATTCAATCTCTACATGCTTCCTTTAGGCCAGTTAATACACAACTGTGACGGTACATACCATAATTATCCAGATGACACTCAGATTTACATTTCACTCACAGCAGGTGAAAATGGACCGATCCATTCACTGTGTCACTGCATCGAACAGATTGGTGTGGATGCAAAATAATTTTCTCCAACTGAAATAAGACTGAACTAATCATCTTTGGGAACAGAAACAAAGAAAATGTGTCAGCAGTCACCTCAAGTCTCTTTCTCTAAAATCTAAAACACAGGTTAGAAATCTAGGGGTCATCATGGACTCAGACTTAAATTTCCAGAGTCACATTAAGTCAACTACATCATCTGCATTTTATCACCTTAAAAACATTTCCAGAGTCAAAGGGATAATGTCTCGACCAGACTTTGACTTATTCATGCTTTTATCTCCAGCAGGTTAGATTACTGTAACGGCCTGCTCACTGGTCTCTCAAAACGAGGGTTAAGACAGCTGCAGCTTATTCAGAACGCGGCTGCTCGGGTTCTAACTAACACCAGGAAGTAGTTTAAAATCTCTGCACTGGCTTCCTGTTGCTCAGAGAATAGACATTAAAACAGCACTGCTGGTGTCTTAATGGTTTAGCACCAGAATATATTTCTGACTTAAGTAAAACAAGCCTCAACCCAATGTTCAAGGGGAGGTTAAAAACCTTCCTCTTTAGCTCCGCCTACATTAAAACTTTATTTTTATCTGCACTCCTCTTTTAAATTGTTTAAATTTTCTTATGCTTCTTAATCTAAATCCTGTAAATTGACTTTTATTCCTGTAAAGCACCCAGTGTATGAATAAGACATCATAAAATAACACAATAGCAACAAGAGTAATGCAGCAGTTAAAAGGAAATTAGTAGGAGACATTCAACAAGCTGATGACAGCAGGAATTTAAAATCTTTGTTTTACATCTGGGCAGATTGTATCTGTGGCCTGATGACAGCAGTCAAAACTCAGCCCAGTTTGGGTGGCTTGGATCAACCGAAATAGTTTTGGTTTTCTTTACTGACTTGGCCTTATAGAGGTCATTAAGGTCGCTCAAGGGATTATCAGCAATTCTACAGCATACCTTTACAAAATCATGCAATTCTTTGACCTGGTCTGATGAGGCCAACATGACATCATCACAAAAAGCAGAGACAAGATCATGTGGTCCCCAAACCGGGCTCCCTTTGGCCCCTGGCTGCACCTAGAAATTCTGTCCATGAAGATAATGACCAGGACCTGTGACAAAGGGCAGCTCTGCAGAGTCCTACATGCACCGGTAACAGGTCTAACTTACTGTCGGCAATGTCAAAAAGGAGAAAAATAATAAGATAATGGGTATCCAAATTAATCAACAAATAAACTTTGTTCCAAAGAGAACATTAACATAATGTTATTAAATCACCACCACATAATCTTTAACCCAAACATATAGATTCTCAAAATCATTTAATAGTTCTTGTACATGAGATCAGTAAACTCATGCCTATCTCACTGACAAAGTACCCTCAGAGTACCCTCAATGTAGCTTTTCTGTTGCTGGGACTTGAGAGATTACGTGAGTGATGCACTTAACAGCGCTCAAATAGATAGAGCAGGGCTAGTTACTGATGACATAAGTAAAACATAATCACTTATTTTTTCTCTTCTTTTTCAGAACACTTAACTTACCCATACAAAAAGTGAAAGAAGGAAGCATGTGGTTGACAGCTGTACAAGGAAACATAAAAAAATCATTAGCTAACCCCCCCCACCCCCAAGTTGATGTTATTTTGAACTTAGACACTCCCATCTTGACAAAAATATATATAATTCAACCACTGAGATGCGGATTTCTCTAACAAACACCAGTGCATCTCTCACCGTGTCTTATTACTTTCTTTAACCAGGTAAGCTGTTTTTTTTTTTGTTTTAATCAAATTATTATACTATATACATTCTGATTTGTGTTTAGTGCAATCAGACCATTTATTTAAGGGTTTTGGTATTTTTAAAAATTTTTTTTTCCCAGTTTTGGTTTTCCTTCAACAATGAAAAGGGAGGTGTATAAAGTGAAGATATTCTCAAGCAACAGTCTTCAGGTTCATATCTGGAGCACAGTCTACATCAAACTGGTGGGTGAAAAGGGGGAAAGTAAACACACCTGGCTTATTGGAGCAGCATCATTCCTCCAAAGACAGGTACGTCTGGAGCACTGTTCTGCTCGCTGAATTTAGAGTGTGTTCAGATTTGTATTCCATTTAATTTAGTTTGCACCAAAACAAAAAAGTTATCCATTAAATTCCATCAGATAGAAAACCCTGGTTTACTGATCATTTACAACAGTGGTGTTAGCCCAATGCTTATGAGGCGTGTCATCATTACATTTTACCTTCTCAGTGCTTCACCTCCTCTTCCATTACTCTTCTCACTTTATTTAGGTGAACAATAATTGTTTTAGTTTGTTTTGTTCCGCTCTCTGGAAAAAGTGTTTTCAACACCAATTCCTATTTGGGCTCATCTGTGGTCTGCTTGGGATTCACTTTTTAATCGTAACTGTACCAGAGTTCAGTTGTAAGCGCTCCGATGCCTCTGTTTTAAAGGTGTTGTATTGCAGCATCCACAGTGAACAAACTTGGCATGAAAGAAGTATGGACATGTCCTTTATTTTCCTAACCTTGTGCTTCATGACTTCAGGAATCTACATTTACTCTAAGCTGTCCACATTCCATTGGAAAAGTGGTTCTTATTGAACTTGAGAAACAGACTTTCCCATTGCTCCCTCAAGTCCCCTGGTTTGTTGATAAAGTTGAGGTGATGTCCTCAGAAGGAGATACCTTCAAGTTCCCTGTCCACAACTGGATCAATGATGATGACGTTTACCGCTTCAAAGAGGGCACAGGTTGGTGATATTTGTTCCCCATTGTCTACAGTGAGTTGTAATCTGTATAATGTACATTACATAATACTATTTGGATTGTAAAGTACTGTATGTTGTTACATTGACTTCTTTTTGTCTCTGCAGCTTTGACCTCTTTAAAAGAACATCATCTTCTTGGCAAGTACAGCCGAGAGATGGAGTTAAACCGCCGGAAAAACATCTACTGGTAACTTGGTGATATTGATTAACTAAAAATATTGCAATGCCTGGATTATTGAGTGTGATTGTTGAGGCTGAAACAGTGAAAGTAGCAGAATAATAATAGGACAGATAACCTAAAGGAGCAACTTTTTACCCAAAAATATAATGTTATATTAATTTTGATGGTTCTTAGACATGAGCTCAATAGACTCATGTCTATCTCACTGACACAGTACCCTCCACTGGACAAAACCCTCCAATGTAACTTTCCTGTCCCTGAGATGTGTATCAAGACTACAAGAATACATTAGTGAATTGCTTTTACTAAAATAGGCCCTAGCAGAGTTGTATTTGTACAAAACACACTAAAATGACCCTACCGTTTCAGAAAGAATGTTTTTCTTATTCTTATTCTTATTGTTATTCTTATTCTTATTCTCATTATTATTATTATTATTATTATTATTATTATTATTATTACTATTATTATTATTATATATATATATATATATTTTTTTTTTATTTATTTATTTTTAAACTTGCAGCATGTATAGTCTTCACTTTGAAACAACTAAACGTCCATAAATATTGCGCCATGACTGTAAAGACTCTACTGGCTAAAAGTTACTCAGACTATTTTACCATAAACACTTTTTGTGTCTTCTTTTTGTTTATGTTTCTTACAGCTGGGAGAACTATAAAAAGGGTTTACCTCACTGCATTAAAGTAGATGATTTACACTCTCTGCCTCATGAAGTTCAGTTCTCATTCACCAAAACAACACAGTTTACTTTAACTGCAGCTGAATGGTGAGGCATTGTAAATATATTTAAAGACAGCTATGTATATATATATATATATATATATATATATATATATATATATATATATATATATATATATATATATATATATATATAAAAATAAATTCTTATATAATCTCAGCTCTATAATCTTTGTATGTTTCTAGGCTGTTAGAGATGAAACTGATACATTTAGCTGATTGTGAGGACAACTGGGATAGTTTTGATGCTATCAATGAATATTTTCAAATGCACAAAAATGATGTCTCAGGTAAAAAAACAAGAACACATTTTTATTTTAATGAACAATGCAATTGTTTATGTCAACACACAACATGCCAGACTTTTATATAACAAAGCAATATAGTAAATACAGTCTTTTTCAGAATACGTGCAGAAGAACTGGGAGGAGGATGCTTTCTTTGGTTACCAGTTTCTGAATGGCGTCAACCCAACATTGATCCGATGCTGTACTTCTCTGCCCCGTAACTTCCCTGTCACTGATGACATGGTCTCCCTTGAGGGGGGAAGCAGATTGGCAGATGAGATGCAGGTTTGGAATTTAAATGGGTAAAAAACTACTGGGTGTCAAAAATGACACCCAGTAGTTTACCAGTAGGTGCAGTAGATTCTCAAAAAACAAACAAGACCTAGCATTCATGATGTGCACGCTCCTAAGGCTGGGCAATTGGGTAATTAAGTGAAAGGGGTGTGTTCAAAAAATAGCACTGTCTGCTGTTGACTGTACAAACTCAAAACTATTTTGTACAAACGTTTTTGTTTCTAGGATTTAGCAATAATATGACCACAGTTTTTTTAAAACTGTCAGCTGTTATTCCACTCCATGATTCTTAAACAACATTGCATAATTCATTAACATTTCTTGGTTTTGCTTCAGAAACAGCTTCTCGATTGGATTAAGTTCTGGGGATTGTGCTGGCCACTCCAAAACATTAATTCTGTTGGTTTAGATCCAAGACTTTGCTTGTTTACTGTGTGCTTGGGGTCATTGTCTTGTTAAAACAACAATTTCAAGGGCATGTCCTCTTCAGCATAAGGCAACATGACCTCTTCAAGTATTTTGACAAATGTAAACTGATCCATGATCCCTGGTATGCGATAAATAGGCCCAATACCATATTAGGAGAAACATGCCCATATCATAATGCTTGCTTCACTGTCTTCACTGTCTTCACTGTGTACGGTGGCCTAAATTCAGAGTTCTGGGTTCGTCTCACAAACTGTCTGTGGCCCTTGGACCCAAAAAGAACAATTTTACTCTCATTAGTCGACAAAATGTTCCTCCATTTCTCTTGATGTGTTCCGGCAAGTTGTAACCTCTTCTGCACATGCCTGTTTTTCAAACAGAGAGACTTTGCAGGGGATTTTTGAAAATAGCTTTACACAGACGTCTTCTTTGAATACACCCCTTTCAACTATTTGCCCCATTGCCCAGCCTTAGGAGCGTGCACATCATGAATGCTAGGTCTTGTTTGTTTTTTGAGAATCTACTGCACCTACTGGTAACTTATTTTCCTTTTAGCAATAAAACATATACTAAAAACATGGATGATTCTGTTTAGTTTCATTGTACTGCTATTATTTTGAACAATTCTGTATATCAAAAAGAAGAGCTGGATTAGGGGAGAACTGATAGCACTTGAAAAAAAAAAATTATCAGAATATTAGACACAATAAAACAGCACACACCAGCTTTCTTAGGTGGATTCAAACCAAAAGAAACAAAGTTTTTTGGCTTTGCTGCTCAGGTTGCTCACATTGTGTAGCCAAGTCACTGAGAGTTATGGGAGGTTCAAGCTACCAGATTGGACCTAATTTTCTCTCATGCCTTCTTGTTTTAGCACACTCTGTGTTCACATAGAGCACAACTTTAAATCTTTGTTCACAGCAATGGATCCCAGTTGCATGCCACGCTAGCATATCTTGTAACTCCCTCACGTGATGATGCACGTTATGATTTTGGTAAATCACTCTTTAGTCACACTTTTGGTTTAAATTTAGCCCAATAGAAAAGAAAAGCTAGCTGAGTGGGGTGTTGATTTGTGCTGGTGTCAGATCAGCAGCAAGGCAAGGCAAGGCAAGGCAATTTTATTTATATAGCACAATTCATACACTGGGTAACTCAAAGTGCTTTACAGAAATAAAAGACAATTTACAAGATTTATATTTGGAAACATAAGAAAGATTAAAAGCATTATAAAAAAAGAAGAGTGCAGATAAAAAACATTTTAAGTTGTGGTGTAGGCGGAGCTAAAAAGGAAGGTTTTTAACCTCCCCTTGACCATTGTTAAAGTTGAGGCTTGTTTTACTTCATCTGGGAGGTTGTTCCAGGTTTTTGCTGCTTGAAACTTAAACGCTGCTTCACCCTGTTTAGTTCTAACTCTGGGCACGAGCAGAAGCCTGTCCCAGATGTTCTCAGAGTCCGAGGAGGCTCATAAGCTACTAGCATTTCAGAAATATATTCTGGTGCTAAACCATTTAGAGACTTGTAAACCAGCAGTGCTGTTTTAAAGTCTATCCTCTGAGCAACAGGAAGCCAGTGCAGAGATTTTAACTGTTACTCATCAGTTAAAGTCCACAAACTTTTCTTTAAATGCCTTTAAAATATCTTGCATTTTTACATTTCAAACAGAAAGGCAACATTTTTCTGTGTGACTATAAGATTTTGGATGAAGTGAAGACAAACGTTATTCATGGAAAAGAGCAGTATTTGATGGCTCCACTTGTCCTGCTTCACAAAACCCCTGGTGATGAACTTAAGCCAATTGCCATTCAGGTAACAGACTCGTTAGATAATGTTAGATACAATTTCCTGTGACTTTCATGATTTCAATAAAGGCTAAATGTTTTGACCTGCAGCTCAAACAGAATAAAGCTAAGGACAACCCCATCTTTTTTCCTACTGACGAGAAGTACGACTGGTTGTTGGCCAAGGCCTTTGTGAGAAGTGCACATTTCAACGAACACCAGCTGAATGTCCACCTGCTGCGCACTCACCTGCTGGCTGAAGTGTTTACAGTGTCACTGCTGAGAAACGTGCCCATGGTCCATCCTCTGTACAAGGTAACAAAGGGGACTTTTACTGATCACTTTATATAAATAGGTTATCTTTGCAAATAGTGTTGTGTGACTCTCACTTCACTAGTCTCTACTTGGGAGAAAACAAGAGCAGCTTTTGGGGTTATTTTTTAGATAGTGGTTGTTTGCAAGAACATGACAGCCTTTGAATGAGAATTTAGCATAGTATTTAGCAAAGTATTTAGCATTATAGTATCAAAGCATTTGTATGTTTAAATCATCTCAATGGGGGGGTTGCATTGTTTTTTTTGTGGGTCGATGTCTGAAAGGTTTAGGAACCCGTGCCCCAGAGTACTAACAGAGGGATGGTATGGTACACTATTTCCAGAACCCATCAGACAATATGTTGCCGACTTAACAGGGTTACATTTTCCTCCCTCCTCAGCTTCTTATTCCTCACACCCGATACACTCTGCACATCAACGTGATGGCCAGACAAAGGCTCATTTCAAAAGATGGAGTTTTTACACAAGTAAGTTGTACATGCTACAGGAAATGTTGCACAATATAAACATTTCATATTGTCACAAGTATTGTGTAGTTTTCAGCTGCTGGTGGAGAGGGTATGATCACCATCCTGCAGAGGTCCCTGTCCACCATCACCTACAGGTCTCTCTGTATCCCAGACGACATCAGAGAGAGAGGAGTGGAGTCAGTGCCAAACTACTTCTACAGGGACGATGGACTCATGCTTTGGGACATCCTTCACAGGTAACAATGACATTTCCAATATGCTGTATTTTCTCAACCCACTTTTTGAGATTATTAGGTGTTTCTGGAAATGTTCTTAATGTGTCTTTAAAGGTTTGTGGAAGGAGTGCTAAGGTTCTATTACAAGGAAGACAATGAAGTCCGACAAGACACTGAATTGCAAATGTGGATCCATGACATTTTTGAACATGGCTTTCTCTCTCAAGAGAGCACAGGTATGTTAAGTAGGCAGATTTTAAAATGTACCTCAGATTTAGAAGCTCAAATGTCCATTCTTTAATATCTTAGGAATTCCAAAAAGCCTCAACACTGTTGATGAACTGGTCAAGTTTGTCACCATGGTTATTTTTACGAGTTCAGCCCAACACTCTGCTGTCAACACTGGACAGGTGAGTGCAAGGACATCAAATATGTGTGCAGGTGTGTCTGGACAAATAAGTGACACTGTTATACATGTCTATACGCTTTATTACTGCAGAACTGATCCTTTTTTAATGTTATTATTTTACATCTGGATGAAATGTTTTATTGTTTTGGGAATTCTAATGTTAATGCAAATATTAAGAGATCTATTTTGTGAGAAGTTAAATATTGTCAAGACAAAGCAGTGAACGTGTATCCATCAAATGTGACACTCAGACCCTTACGTTACTACTTATGACTGATGCATTGCAGTTTGACTATGGCGGCTGGATGCCCAACAAACCCTCCTCTTTACAACTTCCTCCACCAACCAAGAAGGGTACAGCCACTGAGGACACACTGTTGCAGACACTTCCTGACATCAGCACCACTGTGCATGGAATGGCCACTTTGTATTTACTCAGCAAGCAGTCATCTGATTCTGTAAGTCCAATTAACCAAAGCATCCTTTTCATGGATAACATCATAATTATTTTTAGTTACACATACTCTATAGCTCACTATGCTAATATTTTTTATATGCACCCTATCCTCTCAGGTTTACTTGGGCAACTATCCCGATGAGCACTTCTTTGAAGATATTCCATGCCGGCTGATCAAGGATTTTCAAAAAGACCTGAGGGGTTTAACAGACACTATCAATGACAGAAACCAATGCCTGGATTTACCATACACATATCTGGATCCTGGAAAGATAGAGAATAGTGTGTCACTGTGAAATTCTCTCCTGGGTTAGGCTAGACCAGTAAATAATACGGCAAGGTGGGCTCAATATGCACTTTTTCATTAAAAAACTAAATCTAAACAAATAATCAAATTTTGATTCTAAAGAAATGTTAATCAATCAATTTAATAATCTAACTATTTTGCATTAGACGTGCTCTAATACAGATTCAGTTTAATCATGTTATTAAAGTAATATATGTGATTGGAGAATAAATGTACTGTATGCAGCTAAGTTTAATAATAAAGCTCTTCCTTTATTTAATTGTTCATATTTAAACAATATCTATTTAAACTCAAAATAAACTTAATAAACAATAAACTTAATAAACAAAAAAAATTTTTTTTTTGTTTTTACAATTAGTTATCACCCCAAAGTTAACTTCTTTTAAATGTACATACGTCTGTTTTTTTAAAAGAACCCAAGCAGAGGGCACAGACAGCAGCATGTGTTTGGGGCATGCAGACTTTACAAAGCACATTGTGAATGTGGTTCTATGAAGCTTTACAGGTCTTTTTTTTAACCAATATAAACAATGAAAATAGTGTTATTTTGATTATACACTTTTGAAAACATGGTTCTGATAGATATGTATCATTTATCTCAGCTATATACTGCAACATTTTACACAACACATCTATAATCTGCTGTATTATATACTATTATACTTTATAATACTATTAAAACATACCTAAATACTCACATGCAATACTTTCCATTTTATTTAACATGCTCTTGCTTTAAACTTTGTGTAAGTGTAATGCAATACATTTAAGTGCTGGGTGCAATGAGTTACAGGCCTCACTCTGATATAACTTTATTCACCGTCTGCATGGATGACTTATCAGTGTTCTTTCTGAGATACCTGTTGCTTATACAGTTGAGTCTAAATGTAATGCCACAAACACTAGGAGAAGATTCATCTTATTCATGTATTTCATGTAAACCTAAACTATAGTACCAGACTGCCTGTACAGCAGGTATGCACAGTATACATGAGGTTTTGCTTTGGGTTATTGAGTATAAAAACTGTCAGACCAGAATGAGAGTTATATTATGCTGTTAGGTCTTGAAACAGATCAAACTTCAGCTCATGTGTTCCAAACTCATCCTATCTTTAAAGGTGGTATGTGTAATATTTTATAGAATGCTGCTGAACCAAAAGGAAAAATTAGGTGTAAAAATTTTAACAATAGAAAAAAATAAAAACAACATTTAAAGCTCAATGGATGCTCCAGTATTTCCTGTTTTTGTACAGCTACCCGGAGCAGACAAACTGCTGAAGAATAGGGGATTCCTGTTTCTTAAAAAAAAAAACTTGCATAAAGGCTTATGCCAGATATAAACAAAATTGTTACAACTTTATGAAGAAAGATTTTAATAGGACCTATACTTAAAGCAGCTAGGTGATCACAGGAGTGTGAGGTGTGAAACTGCAGAGTCCACACTGTACCTCCAATTAAATCTGCAAAATAAAATCTGTGTCTGTGCGACATGTATGAAAGATACAACATATTCTATTTTTACAATACAAATGTGTGCATATTTACAGTAACAGTACATCATGACTGTCGTAACACTTACAGGAAAATTACAGAGCTTACTAAGGTGTAGAAATAATAATTATAAAACCACAATTAAAATGACAAAAAGGATGATTATTCACCAAAAGTTAAACCCATTCATTTCCTGAATTGAATTGTTTTGTGTGTCATGGGTGTAAAGGTATATCTATTGTGTGAAAGTTTTGTTTGACACATAATCAACAACCTGCCTAATGATAAAACTCACACAAAACGAGGTAAAACTTTCCAATCGAGCAAGAAGTGTTAATATATCAGGGACTTACTGGAAATACTATAAAGAAAAAGACTGGTTTGCTATTACAGAAGAGAAGGCGGCCTCTCAAATCAGCAAGTAAACCTGCAGCTCTTTTCTTTTTCTCTTATTCTGCACCAAAGGGGTGTCAGTCAGTTGAGTCGTCCAACAGCCCAATGAGATGCCACTGTGACACAATCATCGTCCTTCAGGGAGACAGGACCAGCTCATCAGCATTCTTAAAAGAGAAATGGTGCCAGATTTGTATATACCTTTAAAATAAATAGCAGTTTAAAAGTTGTTAGGTGATGATAAGGATGATATTGCTGTTTTCTCCTCAGGGCTATGTCTGAAGGAGTGTTTTAGGCTGTCCTATACTGTATAGTGTAGTATGCAGAACAAAACACTAGATGGTGCTAGTGTCATAGTCTGGTAAGTCCATAACATGTTGTCTGGATCTTTATCTTTGACTTCATTTGAAGGTTTGATTCATTCTTATTGTTCTGAGTGCTTATTCAGACATTTGATTGTGTATTCCTTACCCAAAAGTTGCCAACTGTTCAAGTTTAGTCCGGATTAGACTGGATTGTTCAAATACTGTATCCTGTGAGTAAATACTGATTCTGGCCACATAAAGCAGTACAATCTGGATTCAAATTCAGAATTTGAAATCATTCAAAAATATTAAATACATAAAAGACTGTTCAAATCTACAAAATCTCTTAAAGACCTTTTTATTTTAAGTAAAACAAAACACAATGTACTTTTAGCTGTTTTTGACATATGGTCAAAGTGCTGATGAATGCACACTCTGTGAGTACTTATTAAGTCAACTCATATTCTAATTAAAAAGAAATTATTAAACATTGTCGATTGAGTCAGCTAAATTATAAAATGCATTATCAAGCACAAAGTATCACATTGTCAGCTCATTGTTGATTACACTGAGGCTTCATGTTGGTACAAAGCTGTGAAAACTCATTTCAGTCTGTCTCTTAATGCAGTCTGCAGCTGAGTCGCATCATTTAGAAAAAGAGAAACAAAGTCCTGCAGTGAAACGTCAAAAGCAATTGCAATGTGACTGATAAACAGCAACACCATTCACACCTTTAGCCATTTTTATTTGAGTCCACTGTTAAATGACCTCTACAGCTGTTGATCTGTATTCTATGAGCGCATGGGTGCACAATACAGTTACGTTACTTTTTATGTTAGAATCTGCAGCATTTGTATCCAGGGTCAGTGTCTCCCTGTAGTCCATTGGTGGTGATTTATATAGCGACTAATGTCTTCTAGGCCCGCACAATGACTGTCCTCAGCCAGACTTACCTTATTTCTCTTACTGTGTGACATCTCTCTGCCCTTAACCCAGCGTTTACAACTCTGCTCGCACCGTGACAAGGTTAAAGTGTCCACAGTCTCTCTAGGGCTTCACTTACTCAGATGATTAATGGATGTCAGTCACTTATGCGTTACAAAATGAGGCCTGTGTCATAAGCACAGAAGAATAATGGACAGTGGGATCAGTTACTAACAGGAACTTTGTGAGAGTTGGCTCCTTAAGTTTCAGTGTTTCCCTAAAATATAAAAATTTGAAAATCTGCCAAATTGTTTTCAATAATGCTGAAAAGCCAATAAGCTTTTATGTCACCTAAAATTAGCTAAAATTAGCTGTTATATAAGTAAGAACCAAATATATAACAAAACACTACAAAACACTATTAATTGGCTGGAAATTATGTTTTGCCCTTAACTGTCACATTTAGCATCACTAGCTACAAAGGCATAAGTAATAAAATTGCTTTAATGTCATTATTTGTTCTTCCATATTGCTAACTTCTGTAAATACATTTTAACTTACTAATATATGGAAGACATTTTATTGGACAATACACGTAATCAGCATTTTAAATAAATAGATTTTTATTGGTAAAATCCCCTAGAAATGCTGTTCATATCCATTTATACA